>SKCR01047771.1:0-158132 GCA_019454045.1 Zanthoxylum bungeanum
AGGGAAAGGCGAGAAGGCCAAGAAGCACTGATCAACAAGGAACCTGAACCTTTTGAAGTTGCACCACCAATTCCCATTCAAGACAGAACTATTCCGTTGGTTGACGGCTTCATTTCCTGTATTGTACTTCCTCTCTTACGAGCAAATGCGTGTGACATCAAAACATGCATTCAGATGATTCAGCAATCAGTTCAGTTTGGGGGGAATGTAACTGAAGATCCTAATGCCCACATCAGAAACTTCCTGGAAGTTTGTGGCACTTTCAATTACAACGAGCGGTTGAAGAAGCAATGAGCTTGCGTGTTTTCCCATATTTCTTGAAAGACAGAGCTAAAGCTTGGCTATATTCACTACCAGTAGGTTCTATCACAACTTGGAACACTCTAGCCACCAAATCCCTTGCAAAGTACTTTCCACCAGCCAAAACTGCAAAGTTGAGGAATGACATGACATCATTCGTGCAACATGACTTAGAATCTCTATGCGAAGCTTGGGAAATGTGCAAAGATTTGCTTAGAAAATGTCCTCACCATGAAATTGCAAAGTGGCTACAAGTCCAGACCTTCTATAATGGACTTTCTGGAATAATGAGAACCACAATTGATGCTGTTGCTGGAGGAGCTTTAATGGAAAAATGAGAAGACCAGGCCTGTGATTTAATTGAAGAAATTGCCAACAACAATTCCTTGTGGCCACAAAAGAAAGAACATGATCCAAAGAAATACTGGAATTTATGAAGTTGGAGCCAACACAGCAGTAAATGCCAAGCTGGATCTAATTTGTAAAACTCTGGAAACTCTTAATATGAAGGTTAATGCTGGATCCACAAGTTCACCATATGGAGGAGCACCAGAATCAGAAGCAAACCAACATGAAGAAACGATGAATTATGTCAATAATTTTAACAGACAGGGGAACGATCCATATTCCAACACCTACAACCCAGGGTGGAGGAATCATCCCAATTTCGCATGGAACAACAATTCATGGCAAAAGAACTATCCACCACCTGGATTCCAACAACAAAACAAAGGTTAGGAGCATGAAAAAGAACTAGGAATAACAGAAGTGTTAGTTCTGTTAAAAAAATATGATGCTATGTTTCAGAGCCAATCATCTTCTTATAAAAAGTACTGGAAAATCAAATTGGACAACTGGCCAATGCTCAGAGTTACAGACCACCAGGTAACTTTCCTAGCAACACAGAACCAAATCCAATGAACTGATGGAAGGAGCAATGTCAAGCCATTACCTTGAAAAATGGTACATGAAATCAACAAAGATATTGGAATCAAGGCATCAATTGAAGAAGTTCAAAAGATGCAGTTCCACATATGGAGGAAAAAGAAGCAAAGGAAAAAGATCAAGAAAGAATCACTTTACCTCCACATTTTCCACAACGTCTTCAGAAAAACAAACTGGACAAGCAGTTTGCTCGATTCTTGGAGGTATTCAAAAAGCTACATATCAACATTCCATTTGTAGAAGCATTGAAAGAATGCCCATCTATGTCAAATTCATGAAAGACATTCTTTCACGAAAGTGGAGATTGGGAGATTACGAGATAGTAGCATTTACTGAAGAATGCATCGCCATCATTCAGAGGAAATTCCCCCAAAGTTGTAAGATTCTGGCAGTTTTTAATATCCCATGTGTAGACATTGCATTTTTGCATAAAGCCCAATGATGAGCCTCGTATGGAGGCACTACCCGATAAGTTACGGAAGTCGCGAGAAACAGATGTCAGAAGGAAAAGAATTTAAAAATAAACACATCAATAAATTTAACACGCTATTTGGCCTCGGATTCGCCCGATTAATCTCTATTTTAAAATATTAAACCTCGGCCCAAAACCCCCGCACCCATCCAAAGACCATTCACCCAAGCCACACGCCCACATCACACAAGGCCCACAAAGCCCAATACAAATAATTAAAACATTTAAAAAACACATGTCTAAATTAAATCAAATCCAATTAATTAAATCAAATCCAATTAAATTAAATCAAATCCAATCAAATCAAAATAAAATCCCCTTCCTAATAATTTAAATAAACCACTCACCACATTAAAGATATTCCCCACCAAATTTACAAATATTCTTCCCTTTTAAATTAATTAACACATCTCATATTTGCATGATTTCCTTCTTTACCTAGAAACCCTAGTGCACCATTATAAAAGAAACCAAAAATTCCAAGCCATTGGTTCTTCTTCCCATCAAACTCACGACCAAATAAAAAAATCAAAGGAAACCCTAATCTCCACGGCCACCTTCTTATTTCTCCCGCCTCTCTCTCATTCTCACACTCAGTATCCTTCTCGGCAAAAACACACCAAAAACCCTAAAAACACGTTGACTGCTCCCCTCTTCTCCACTCACACAAACCTTCAACAATAAACAAAACTGCCCACCATGTAAACAAGAAACAAAACAGCCACGCATGAAGACAAAAAACCAACAAAAGTCACAACACTCATATCGTCTCTCTCTCTTACCCTAACAAACCCTACACACCCTCTCTTTCTACACCACTCGGCAGCCCTCACTCAAACAAAAATAAACCTTAAAGCTCTAGGCCTCTCTCACTCATCACACATACTACAACTTCAACAAACAACAAGCCACACGTCTCTGGCAAAAAACAAAACAACACAGTTTACACATTAAGAAACCCTCGGCCTCTCATCTTTCTTTAACATACACAAGTTACACCTCCACCGACTAACACACTCACACACGGCCCCACTGCACGCACACACTGCCAATAGACCACTAAGACATTCACACATTCAACCCTAAGACGCCATTCACATATAGCCATCGACAATAAGACACACACCAATCGATCAAAAAACTACATTAAACCCAAACAAGCAGCCACGCGTGAAACCAACAAATAACCCTCCAACCAGCAGCCCCAAACTACCGAATAATTCAAGGCCAAATTCAACCCTCTAAACACACCAAATTAGTGAGTAAAACAGTCCCGAGTAATCCAAAATAGTCCCCAAATAACCCGAAAGACAGCCTGAAAACTGCAGTAAAAATCACCCAAAAACAGAGAAAACGGAAGACAGAGAAAATAGCGAAACAACGAAGAAAATACAAAACCAGAAAACCAGAAAAATTATAGAGCATTAACCCTTCCGTCGACGTCGTAACGCACTTCCAAGAAGCGACTTAAAAGGTAAGACCTGAGGGCACCCCTTTATTTACTTTCGCTCATCTTTTTCGGTTGTTTATTATTATTTCTTTGTATGCATCTTGATGGTTCATGCATATTATTTTTATTGGATGAATGAATTTGTGCTATCTCTCGCGGTATATCGGATGGAAACCCGAACATAAATTTTATAGATGAATCTGAATGGATGGTAGTGCGGTCTGTACTTGGGATACAACTCTATGTACCGCTTGAGAAACTTCCAAGCACGTGTTTCATTTAGTTTTTTAATTTTGCGTTCATTCATTGTTTGCATTTTATTATTCCGTTATTCATTTCCCGCATGACATTTGCTTGTTTATTTATTTATGCATTGTTAATCTAGTGCGCATGGGCTAATCAAGATGGATTAAAGGTCCTCTATTTGAGGGAAAAGCCTAAGGGCTACCTTTACCACGATGTTGTGCCGTGCCGGACGAGGTATGTCCGATTGAATGTGAAATATGTTCAGTCGGGCATACGAAGTCCCATATAGATGTCGGTCTTGGTCGCATCTCTTTTTATTATTCCATTATTTATCGTTCACATATTATTTCTTTGTTTATTCATGCATTGTTACTTGATGCGCATGGGCTAATTACGTTGGTTTAAAGGTCCTCTATTTGAGGGAGAAAAAGCCTAAAAGGCTTACATTTACCATAATATTTTTGCCAACGCCCCTTTTTTATTATTCCGTTATTTACTTTCCGCATATCATTTCTTTATTTAATCATGTATTGTTAATATAATGTGCATGGGAAAATCACGTTGGATTAAAGGTCCTCTGTTTGAGGGATAAAAGCCCGAAGGCTACTTTACCATGATGTTTTGCGCGCGGATGAGGTATGCTTTGTTGGATGTGAAATACGTTCATCCGGCATACGCTGTCTGTCCCATATAAATGTCGGCCAAGTCTTTGGTCGCATCTCTTTTATTGTTTTGTTATTCACCTTTTTGTTTGTTATTTATCGTTTCATATTCATCTTATTAGTTATCTCTATTCATTCTGCCGCATCACTTCACGTTTACTTCCATGCATGCTTGCCTCTTTAGTTATTTCTTTTACATTACGTAATTAATTATCTCTCTTTAATATTTATGCTTTTACAGTTATCATTTATTTATATTCCGTATTTATCTATTTGATATGTTCATGAGATTGTGTGCTCACTTTTATTTCATTTACTTCTATGTGTGCAAGCTTAGTTGTTGATTAATTTATCTTGCATGTGTATATTGCATAAGACTCCGTTATACTATTGCAAAAATCTTTTCATTACAATTGGCATAAGTAAGGGACCATTCTGAACCCAATGGTTTGAGGTCTTCCATTGCGAGGGGTGAGTGCGGCCTTAAATCATTTCCCAGTTCACACTGGGTGGCGACTCCATTTTATTTGTCCGGTTTAGTCCCTCGCGGGCTACTTCGTACTCCCGACCGGGCCACGAGCCCGGATAGCGTCGTCCACTTCTGTACCTTGCCTACAGTCTGGCGACTCCACTGGGGAGAGAGAATCGGCCCCGAAATAATGTCTTGTAATGTTTGTGATTTTTGCTCTAGGTACCTTGTCTACAAGTGGGTTGATTTAACTAAAGGTATTATTGGAGTTAGATAATGATTTGGTGTCTTCTTTCACTCACTACCTTTTTTATAGCCAAAAGGAAAAGATGTGAAGACATCTAGATAATCATCTAAAGTGATGGAATAATTTGGATGATCTGTTGTTTATTCCTGTCACCAAGGCGATAAGAGCCTAAGAGGCCAGGGTATTTAAGAGAGAGTTCGCTCCACCCTCCCTCTGGGGAATTTTCAATAGAGGAATCCATTAGACAGTTATTTGTGTATCGTGAAGTCATTTTCGCTCAAAGCGGCGGATCGTTACATGGTACCATCACTTGTTGGCTCGTACCTTAGGGTATTAAAAAGGTGCGCTCACTTGGTTGCTCGAACCCTTGAGTGGGGAGACCTAGTTGTGGGCAATCCTTCGCTGGCAGAAGCCTTTATCTATACTCCTATAAACCCGTATCTGAAACATAGTTGTATGACCTATAGAAGCCACCCTTTTGTGCTTGTGTTTGGGACCATCATCATTTGGATTCAGTTGGACTTCTTGTCATGAGATTTGAACTTGTTAGGCCATTTAAACTGGGACGAGTTTGTGTCTTATGACAATTGGGCCAAAAGCTTCTAAAATGCCGATGGGCCACTTTGTGTTTGGGCCCCTATCATTTGAAGTTGTTTAGCCACGTTATTGTAAAAGTGTAAACATGTTGGGCCTTTTTCAACTGGGACAAGTTTACACCTCACAATAATATGATTGACTACTTTGAAATGATAATGGGCCAGCTTGTATGAAAACCTTGATGGGTTTAGAAAATCCAAACATGATCCAAATATGCTAGAAGCATGAGTTTGATACCTGCACTGGCTTTCATCCAGAAATGATACGCCTTGTTATGGCATATTTGTATACTTTGGACGCTCCTAAGTTCATCTCCATGACCACGGTTGCCAATAGCCTAATTCATCGTTTCTAGACAATGGTGTGATCCCATAATAGGCTTAGTCCATGTTGTAAATGGGCAGTCTTTGTCTTTTACCGATGGAAAGGGACAGAAGCGACCAAGGTTCACCCCGTAGCATAGGAGAGAGTGATTTTTGTACCTTGCATCGGCGCATAGAATAAGCCATACTTAGAACCAAAAATAGGATTACCACGAGTGTGGGAGAAATAAGGACGGAATGATATATTATGTTTGATTACCTCATGCCTTTTATACATCGCACGCATACATGTACCATGCTAACTCGTAGTTTTAAAGTCGCCATAGATTTCCGTTGGGTTAGAGAGGAAGGAAGACTCGTCAAAAGATAGTTAGCGAACATGAGTGAGTCAGATAACGAGGGTTCTCGCATGGATCAGTTGGAGACAAATATCACTAAGATTACCAAGCAGTTGCCAGCTTTGACTGCCGCTGTGGCCAATATGGCAGTGCCCCATGTAGGAGGGGCATGGAAGCTCTGGGAATGTCAGGCGTGAAGAGACTCCGATCAGGATGAGTGATGAGATCCCTGTTTTTGATGATGACATGGCTGAGTATGCTGCGGGAAGGGTAGCCGGGTCCCAGGAGAATTGCAGAAACTTAGGGTTCAGGTAGAGTCAGTTACCCACAATATGAGGGGTAAGCATGAGGATTTACTAGACTACGAGGGGATGAATTTCGAGGAGCAGCTGCCTTCTCAATTCAAGATGCCCGACATAGCCAAGTTCAACGGGAACGGGGATCCGAGGGTCCATATCCGACAGTATGTTTCTGTGATGAGTTCGGTATGTATGCCGAAGTGTCAGGTTCAGAGGATGTTTGGGATGTTGCTAGAGGGGGCACTCATGGTGTGGTATCAAGGCCTTGAGAGAAAGGTCAAGGATGAGAGCATTGGCGGAGGCCTTTCTGAATCAGTATGTCACAGATTTGGAGATCGACTTGTCGCTCCGCGACTTGGAGAATACCAAGCAGAAGCCGGAGGAGAGCTTCAAGGATTATGTAGATCACTGAAGGAGCCATCTTTTGAAGATGCAGACTCGGCCCTCGGAGAAGGACAAGATCAAGATGATCATCAAGGGTACTAAGTCCTATATTTACGGCAAGCTGAGGCGGATGACCTCTATGATTGGTGATTTTAGACAGTTGGGGGAGACTGTTATGGACATTGAGGAGGAAGAAGCTGAGAATATGAAGTTCTATGGCCAGAATAGAAGGGCTATTGGGGGGCCTTCTGAGACCAAGCCCGCTACTGCTGAGGTCGCTGCCATAAAAAATAGGCGATTCTCCAACCTTGGTAAACCTTTGTCAAAGGTGTTTGAAAATCTGAAAATGCAAGGACTCCTGAAACCTTTAGACCCTAGACCATTTCCAAACCATGTGCCACCTCACCTCATCCTAAACATGTAATGTTACTTCCATCAGGATAAAGGCCATGACTCCGACAACTGCGCCCGCCTTAGGCATGAGATCCAAAACCTCACTGACGCCATAAAATACCCGACCCAGAAAAAGAACAACCCAACACACACAAAAATCCCCTACCTAACTACCACTCTGTTCCACCACCCACCTACATGATCAACTCCGGCCTACCCGAAACATTTGTCCTCCAAAATCTCAACCACCAAGCTTCTTGCATTGGGATAGGGGATGGCAGCAGTGAAGAACCATAGGCTGAGGAAGAAGACAATGCTGCAGACGATGAAGACGATTTCCTTGGTTTATTTGATTGCAATCATGTATTTTTAATAATAAAGACATTGATTTTTGCCTACTTGTTCGAGTTTTTTCCTCAATAGTTAAGCGTGAGTCAGATGATGAAATTGTTTGCTTTAGAGTGAAACCTTAGAAACGATAAGTGTGAGAGGTACTCTCATCCAATATTTTGAGTAGTTGATCTCAACCAGACTCGTGAACACTTAATTATAGGATCTCAATAGTGATAGCCTGAGTAGTCGGTAAGATGACTAGTTGAAGAAATGGCAGGTCGACGAATGACCGTTTGCTTAAATGTCTATCTTGACGTGCTTGTGTTATGATGTATGGTATGGTTGAAAATAAAGAAAAGTCTCTAAAAAAAAATAAACCGCCTATAACCGATAAGCGTGAAGCTACTCATGGGCAAGTATTAGGACCACCATGAGGAGAAATGCTACCTTAAAGGGTAGGTGTGTGAAAAAAAAAGAGAAAAAAAAAAGTTCAAAACGAAAAGAAAAAAGAGAGACAAAGGAAAAGAAAAAAAAAATCATACCACATTGAGCACGGAAAAGCAATCGCAGAGCATAACTGAGACATCTAGGTTGGTTTGACCCATCGATATCGATTTTTGAAGCGAAATCATTGAGTTGGCTTACTTAAGGATCAAGCTGTGAAAGAAACTTTGCACACACACACTTTGAGTCTGGCTTAGATCATTTATTCAAAGACTTGGATTTGAGTTGCATTGAGTGTTTTTAAGGCTCTCTGGTTTTGACACTGTAGACACTGTATTTTTGCATAAAGCCCAATGATGAGCCTCGTATGGAGGCACTATCCGATAAGTTGCGGAAGTCGTGAGAAACAAATGTCGGAAAGAAAAAAATTTAAAAATAAATACATCAACAAATTTAACCCGCTATTTGGCCTCGTATTCACCTGATTAATCTCTATTTTAAAATATTAAACCTCGGCCCAAAACCCCTGCACCCATCCAAAGCCCATTCATCCAAGCCACATGCCCACATCACACACGGCCCACAAAGCCCAATCCAAATAATTAAAACATTTAAAACACATGTCTAAATTAAATCAAATCCAATTAAATTAAATCAAATCCAATTAAATTAAATCAAATCCAATCAAATCAAAATAAATCCCCTTCCTAATTTAAATAAACCACTCACCAAATCAAAGATATTCCCCACCAAAATTACAAATATTATTTCCCTTTATAAATTAATTAACACATCCTATATTTGCATGATTTCCTTCCTTACCTAGAAACCCTAGTGCACCATTATAAAAGAAACCAAAATTCCAAGCCCTTGGCTCTTCTTCCCATCAAACTCACGGCCAAATAAAAAAAATTAAAGGAAACCCTAATCTCCACGGCCACCTTCTTCTTTCTCCTGCCTATCTCTCATTCTCACACTCAGTATCATTCTCAGCAAGAACAAACCAAAAACCCTAAAAACACGTTGACTTCTCCCATCTTCTCCACTCACACAAACCTTCAACAATAAACAAAATTGCCCACCATGTAAACAAGAAACAAAACAGCCACGCATGAAGACAAAAAAAAACAAAGTCACAACACTCCTATCGTCTCTCTCTCTTACTCTAAACAAACCCTACACACCCTCTATTTCTACCCCACTCGGCAGCCCTCACTTCAACAAAAATAAACCCTAAAGCTCTCGCCCTCTCTCACTCATCACACACACTGCAACTTCAACAAACAACAAGCCACACGTCCCTGGAAAAAAAAACAACACATTTTACACGTTAAAAAACCCTCGGCCTCTCCTTTCTCTTTAACATACACAAGTTACACCTCCACCGACTAACACACTCACACACGGCCCCACTGCACGCACACACTGTCAATAGACCACTAAGACATTCACATATTCAACCCTAAGATGCCATTCACATACACCCATCGACAATAAGACACACACCAACCGATCAAAAAACTGCACTAAACCCAAACAAGAAGCCACACGTGAAACCAACAAATAACCCTCCAACCAGCAGCCCCAAACTGCCAAATAAATCAAGGCCAAATCAACCCTCAAAACACCCAATAATAGTGAGTAAAACAGTCCCGAGATAATCCAAAATAGTCCCCAAATAGCGTCGTCCACTTTTGTACCTTGCCTACACCATGCACCATTAAAAAACATTACATCGGAAAAGCTTTATGTGATTTAGGTCAAAGTGTTAATTTGATGCCTTTTTTGATTTACAGGAAACTGCAAATTGGAGAAGCAATGCCCACCTTAGTTTCTCTGCAACTTGCTGATCGAACGCTCGCATTTTCGAGAGGTGTAGTTGAAGATGTGCTGGTCAAAGTCGACGAACTCATTCTCCCAGCAGATTTCATTATCATTGACATGAAAGAAGACAAAGATGTACCTATCATCCTTGGGAGATCATTCTTGGCTACAGGTCGAACTGTTATTGATGTACAAAAAGGAGAACTAACCATGAAAGTACAAGACCAAGAAGTTAACTTCAATGTTTTCAAAGCCATGAAATTCCCAATGGATGAAAATGAGGAGGAATGTTTCAGAATTGACGTTGGTGATAGTATCATCCAGGATACTGATACAATTCCCACGGATAAACTTGAAGCTTGCATCACCAACATGACTGACAGCAAGCTAGATGCTGAAATTCTGGAATATATCAACTACATTGACAAACCATTTCGATTCAAATCAACACCACGGGTAGAAAGTCTGGAACTACTAAAAAATAACCGAATCAAACCCTCGATTGAAGAACCACCGCAGCTGGAGCTAAAGCTACTTCCGAGCCATCTCAGGTATGTATTCTTAGGAAACGCTTCTGAATTTCCTGTGATTATTTCTTCGTCGCTAACATTGGAGCAGGAAGAAAAGTTACCGAGAGTGTTACGAGAACACAAGAAAGCCATTGGTTGGACTATAACAGACATTTGAGGCATTAGTCCATCATTTTTCATGCACAAGATTATGATGAATGATGAGTACAAACCCACAATGGAGAATCAACGGAGACTAAATCCAATCATGAAGGAGGTCGTGAAGAAAGAAATTATCAAATGGTTGGATGTTGGCATCATTTACCCTATCTCTGACAGCACTTGGGTGAGTCATATGCAGTGTGTGCCGAAGAAAAGAGGAATTATTGTAGTCACAAATGAAAAGAGCGAGCTGATTCCAACAAGAACGGTGACTGGATGGAGTGTATGCATGGACTATCGAAAGCTGAACAAAGCAACAAGGAAAGATCATTTTTCGCTGCCATTCATTGACCAGATGCTGGACAGACTAGTGGGACATGGATTCTATTATTTTCTGGATGGATACTCGGGGTACAATCAGATTTCCATCGCCCTAGAAGATCAGGAGAAAACCACTTTTACATGTCCGTATGGTACATTTGCTTTCCGCAGAATTTCATTTGGACTATGTAATGCTCCTACAATATTTCAAAGTTGCATGATGGCCATCTTCTCAGACATGATGGAACAAAGTATGGAGGTTTTCATGGATGATTTCTCTGTGTTTGGAGACTCGTTCGATCACTGCTTGCAAAATCTGGAAAATGTGTTACAAAGATGTGAAGATACCAACCTGGTACTCAACTGGGAGAAATGCCACTTCATGGTGCAGAAAGGTATTGTCCTGGGACATCGGATCTCACAAAAGGGAATCGAGGTAGACAAAGCAAAGATCGAGACAATTGAAAAACTACCTCCACCAACATCTGTTAAAGGGATTCAGAGTTTTCTCAGACATGCAGGCTTTTACAGGAGATTTATCAAAGATTTCTCAAAGATTGCTAAACCTCTGTGCAATCTTCTGGAGAAAGATGTGCCTTTCAACTTCACCAAAGAATGCCATGAAGCTTTTGAGATCTTAAAATAGAAGCTGGTCTCTGCCCGCATCATTGTAGCACCAGACTGGACCCTTCCATTTGAAGTGATGTGCGATGCTAGTGATTTTACTATAGGTGCAGTTTTGGGACAAGGCAAAGCAAAGATTTTCCATACCATTTATTACTCCAGCAGAACTCTAAATGAATCTCAACTCAACCACACAACCACTGAAAAGGAGTTGCTCGCAGTTGTGTTCGCTTTTGATAAATTCTGCTCCTATCTGCTGGGTCCCAAAGTAGTGGTCTACACATATCATTCAGCAATCAAATACCTGATCGCGAAGAAAGATGCAAAACCCAGATTGATCTATTGGATAGTTCTATTACAAGAATTTGACGTGGAGATCAGAGACAAGAAATGGACAGAGAACCAAATGGCAGATCACTTATCGAGGCTCGAGAATGGAGAAACAGTTGGCAAAGAACTGACAATCAATGAAACTTTTCCAGATGAACAGCTATTTGCCATGAAACATCATGATGTCCCTTGGTATGATGACTTTGTCAACTACATAGTATCGGGAAAATGGCCATTAGAATGGACATATCAGCAACGAAAGAAGTTCTTCTAAGAAGTCAAGCACTATGTCTGGGATGAGCCGTACCTGTTCAAACACTATGCTGATTAATTACTATGACATTGTGTTCCACATGAGGAGGTCAATAGTGTCCTGCAGCATTTTCATTCATCACCATATGGTGGACACTTCAGCGGAAATAAAAATGCAGTAAAAATCCTACAATCAGGTTTGTTCTGGCCCACTCTTTTTAAAGATGCTTACTTATTTGTTCTTCAATGTGATAGGTACCAGAGAGCGGGAAATATTTCAAGAAGAAATGAAGGACCACTGTAAAATATTCTAGAAGTAGAGATATTTGATGTATGGGGGATTGATTTTATGAGACCCTTTATACCATCATTCGGAAACCTGTACATACTAATTGCAGTAGACTACGTCTCCAAATGGGTTGAAGCAATATCACTGTCATCAAATGATTCAAAAGTGGTGATAAAATTCATTAAAAAGAATATTTTCACTCGCTTCGGAACACCTCATGTAATTATCAGTGATGGTGGCACACATTTCTGCAACAAATACTTCAATGCACTCCTATCCAAATATGGAGTTACTCATAAAGTTTCCACAGCCTACCATCCATGGTAAAATGGACAAGTTGAAGTTTCAAACAGGGAGATCAAAAGAATCTTGGAAATAACCATTGGATCAATAAGGAAGGACTGGTCTAAGAAACTAGATGACGCATTATGGGTCTACCGGACAACTTACAAGCCATCTGCTAGTGGAGCTTGAACACAAGACGTACTGGGCACTGAAGAATTTAAATATTGATCCACAAGTAGTAGGAGAAAATCACCTACCAACTCAACGAATTGGAGGAATTTCGCCTACAAGCTTATGAGAATGCCAGATTATACAAAGAAAAGACCAAGAAATGTCATGATCGAAAAATAGTGCGCAGACAACTGGAACCAAGGTAGCAGGTGTTGTTATACAATTCAAGGTTGAAACTTTTCAATGGAAAGTTGAAATCAAGGTGGTCAGGTTCATTTGTGATCACTCAGGTTTTACCATATGTAGCTGTTGAGTTACTTGATCCCAACACCAACGAAACATTCAAAGTTAATAGTCAGCGTATCAAACATTACTGGGAGAATCATTTGAGCGACAAAAAGAAAGTATCACACTTTCAGATCCAGCCTAAGGTTCGGACAGTCATGTCTAGCTGACGACGTTAAACTTAGCGCTAGTAGGGAGGCAACCCATGAAATTTGTATATATTGTGATTTGGTGTGATTTATTTTTGTGTGTTTAATTTTTATAGGTAAAGTCACATTTCAGGATGGAAGATGTTCTCGCAAATCTTCACAAGCAATTTCCTTCTCTCCCTCAAAACTCTCTGATGAAAGTCTACAAAGCTCGATTGGAACGAATGAGACTTCTGATGATCAAAGGTATTCCTAATGACATTCATTGGATTATTGAAGCACGGGTCCGATTGGCAGGTGAGTCCTCTGACTCTTTTGTGTCATATCTGTCTGGTTTAGGAAGAAGCACCTATGCTAAAAAGAGAAGAGCTAAAAGAATGGGTGTTTGCTATAAATGTGCTCGCATGACATGTAATACTCGTTGTCGTTCTTTAGGAATGGTTTCTGATAACCGCGAAGATAAAATTAAATTCATTAGAGATGGCTTAAGTAAGAAGTCTTTGGATGACATATCTAAGACTCTTGAGACGCATTTAAGTGGATATGTGCATCATGCAATTCACCTGTTATATACACAATTCCGAAAAGAAAAACAATAGTTAAGTCTCGGGAATCTGACTCTAAAAGACCTTGTTTGCCAATTTACAAGAAAATTGGATGGGAAGCTTGTCCTTGACGCATAGACGTCATTCAAGCCGTTACTTCTTGTAAATATTATTTTCTCTTTGTATATATCTAATAATTGTGATTAGTTTTGTTATTTTCTTTTATTTTCTCCGACAGGATCCATACTTTTTACTTTCAGGAATTATATTTTACTGTTTAACTAAAAATTTTCATTTCGCAGGTACTAGTGTTATTATTACTCACCATTTTTCAGGTATTATAAATTCAACTCATCATTGCACTCTTGAAGGCATCCAGATTTGAGAGAGAAATACAAAAATGGAAGCTACTTCAAGAAGATGAGTTGTAAACATCTGTGTGTTTTGCAGTACTAGTGTTGAATCTAAGCCAGAATACGTTGGAGCAGCACATGAATTAAGTAGAGTCATAGTTGAGAGGAGTATGCACTTAGTATATGGAGGTGGCAATCTTGGACTAATGAGGATAATTTCAAGGGCTGTATAGGAAGGAGGCAGTCAAGTTATGGGAATCATCCCAAAACCTTTGGCGGAGGCAAATCTTATATGACCATCAAACAGAGAGGAACTGATCATGCCGGGTATGTCTGAATGTCTGGTAGAAATGATTAACCGTGCTGATGCTTTTAAAAACTTGACCGGCGTAATCACACGCGTATAATTCAAGTGCACGTATCGTTCAAGTAGTATAAAAAATATTGATCCAACAAGGACTTAGTACCTAAGCTATTAATTTATGAAGATAAAATTTTACGAGTATTTAATGCATTGATTGTTTGATTGGATGGTGACTTTAAACTTAAAACAAGTAAATAAAATTGTGTGAAAGTAAATTGACGAAAATTCAAGATTATTAAACTATCCAGGGTTGTAAATCTTTCCAATATCTTTTAAAGATGAAGTGGTTATTTCATGTTTGTGTAATATATTGGTTTACTAACCTGGAACACGAAATTATGCAAAAGCCTATGTCGATGGTCAGATGCAAATACCCAATATAACCCAATTAATCATATGTCTATGTCAACCAAGTTACCTGAATTTATTAAGAATAAGTTCCAATTGTGGTTACCCCCGCCCGACAAATATAAGTCTATCCTGTAAGGAAATCTATTAAAGGGTTATCTATTCTTAATGAAGATCGTGGGTTATTAAGTCTAAGGCTGAAACCTAAAATTCATTTGTCAAGTTTATTTTAAGTTTACCAGATCAATCTTATTAGTGGCCAGTTAACAAAAAGCATTAAGCTTAAGACTTAATAAATAAACCTTTATATTATCCAAACTATAAAATAACCTCTTATAAATCGGTGATATTGGAATTCATCACAACCCCAGATAACAGACTTAGTTACGACACATATCTAAGACTAATAAAAGCTTAAATAAAATAAAAGACATAAAGTAAATGCTGGAAATTAAATAAAGTAAATGCCGGAAGTAAATGCTGGAAATTTAAAATGTAAAAGTATAATAAAAGAAAATGCTGGGGTTAGATGATCCACTTTTATTACTTCTATTTAGATATCTCCCTTATTATAATATATTAACTTTTTGTGATATTACCAACCGACCATATAGGCGGTATCTTGATTAAGTCAAATTAATAATTAATTACATTCGACCATACAGACGGTATACAATTTAGTCAGGTTAAAACCAATCTCATTAAGTCCAACCGACCATAAGGCGGTATCCTCATTAAGTCAGGTTTTAAATAGTTATTATATTATAATTAAGGGAGATTAATCTAAGAATTAATAATAAAAGCTTAACCTTTCACCCCAGCAAGAGGGAGTTAACTCCTAATTTCTGAAAAGTAAATACTAAAAAGTAAATAACAGAAAGTAAATTGTGTAAAGTAAATAAAATTAAATGCTGAAAAGTAAAGACTGAAAAATAAATAAAAGAAAGTGCAAATGCGAAAATTAAATACTGAAAGCTGTAAAGAAATAAAAAAAAATACAATCTTCAGAGTATTCTTAAGGAATCCCGTAGAAGAAAGTATGAATTACAAATGAAATTTCGGCCTCAATTTATAGAAAAATTTTGGCTTCACGCGACGCGACGCGCGTAACCTTGCGCATCGCGATGCATCGTAGATCTTGGACGCATGGCAATAGGCTCTCGAGATGGCGACACATGGCGTCGACTGAATGATTAACTCAATTATTTTCTTGGCGTCGCGACGCTAAAGGGTTTGCACGTCGCGACGCTGACGCAAGCAATGACGTGTTTCAATGATGACTGTCAGCAGCATGTGATGGTGACACGTGTCTGGCGCACGTTAGCATGATTTGCTATGATGTTTAAACATGGTAGGTGCACGTTAGCAGATTCGGCGCACATTAGCAGACGATACATTTTAACAAAACTTCTCTGATTGGTCCACGTGTCCGGCGCACGTTAGCAATCTCCGGCGCTTAATTACCGAATAAGTAAATTCTCCGATTATTTTTACCATTCTCCATACACACAACTAACAAGGTATTAATCAAGTCATTGTTCCCACAATATTCATAAGTGTAGTTGAAAATAGAGTAATATTTTTGTCCTAAAGTTATATCATAATTCACACTTTTTTTTTTTAGCATTGGAATATTTTTCTGATTTTTTTATTTATATACAATATCATCCATTCATGTAGCGAGCTTTGGGTCAGTGACTCCCAAACCAGTTGGGTTTAGGGCACTAGGTGTTAAGACACCCTTACAGACTTAATTACTCAGATTTCAGACATATATATATTTTTTGTAACATCTTCGATCCATGTAGCGAGCTTTGGGTCAGTGACTCCCAAACCAGTTGGCTTTAGGGTACTAGGTGTTAAAACACCCATACAGACTTAATAACTCGGATCTCAGACGTTTTATTTATTTATTATTTTTTTATCCCATCGCTTGTTTAGATACTTTCTCCAATTAAACTAGAGCACTAAATATTAATAAATTTTCAATTATAACTCATTTGACCTAATATTTTGAATAGTTTCTTGGGTTTTATGAATATTTTGATGTATTTTGTGGTATTTTGTAGATAAATAAAATAACAGGACTCTCTGGAGGCAATTCGGGGACAAAACAGTGGAAAACGGATAAAAAGGACAAAAATGTAAATTTCCTGCTAAAATGCACCGTTTTGCTATAATGCACAGTGCTAAAATGCGCCGTTTAATAACGTGCGCAGGAGATTGCTGACATGCGCCAGAAACGTGGACCAATCAGAGAAGTTTTGCTAAAATACGCAGTCTGCTAACGTGCACCGAATCTGCTAACGCCTACCACGAATAAACATCATAGCAAATCATGCTAACATGCACTGGACACGTGTCACCATCACATGATGCCGACACTCATCATTGAAACACATCTTTGCTTGCGTCATGCTGACATCAGCGTCGCGACCTGCCAACCCTTACACGTCACAACGCTAAGCAAATAATTGAGTTAATCATTCAGCCGACGCCATGTGTCGCCATCCTGGGAGCCGATTTCCACGTGTCCAAGATCTACAGCGCGTTGCGACGCGTGAAGCCAAAATTTTTCTATAAATAGAGGCTGAAATTTTATTTGTAATTCATACTTTCTTCTAAGGGATTCCTTAAGAATACTCTGAAGATTGTATCTTGTTTGTTTATTTACAGCTTTCAGTATTTAATTTTCGCATTTGCACTTTCTTTTATTTACTTTTCAGTCTTTACTTTTCAGCATTTACTTTTATTCACTTTACGCAATATTTTTTTCTGTTATTTACTTTTCAGTATTTACTTTTTAGAAATTAGGAGGTAACTCCCCCTTGCTGGGGTAAAAGGTTAAGCTTTTATTACTAATATTTAGATTAATCTCCCTTAATTATAATATAATAATTATTTAAAACCTGACTTAATGAGGATATTGCCTTATGGTCGGTTGGACTTAATGAAATTAGTTTTAACCTGACTAAACTGGATACCGCCTGTATGTTTGGTTGGAATTAATTATTAATTTGACTTAATCAGGATAACGCCTATATGGTCGGTTGGTAATATCAGGCAAAGTTAATATATTATAATAAGGGAGATATCTAAATAGAAGTAATAAAATTGGATCCTCTAACCCCAGCATTTTCTTTTATTGTACTTTTACATTTTTAAATTTCCAGTATTTACTTTTCAGCATTTACTTTATTTAATTTCCAGCATTTACTTTATGTCTTTTATTTTATTTAATCTTTTATTAGCCTTAAATATGTGTCGTAACTAAGTCTGTTATCTGGGGTTGTGATGAATTCCAATATCACCGGTTTATAAGGGGTTATTTTATAGTTTGGATAATATAAATGTTTATTTATTAAGTATTAAGCTTAATTCTTCTTGTTAGCTGGCCATTAATAAGATTGATCTAGTAAACTTAAAATAAACTTGACAAAGGTATTTTTGGTTTCAGCCTTAGACTTAATAGCCCACGATCTTCCTTGAGGATATATAACCCTTTAATAGATTTCCTTACAGGATAGACATATACATGTCGGGTAGGGGTAACCACAATTGGAACTTATTCTTAATGAATTCGGGTAACTTGGTTGATATAGACATTTGATTAATTGGGTTATACTGGGTATTTACATCTGACCATCGATAGAGGCTTTTGTATAATTTCATGGTCCAGGTTAGTAAACCAATATATTACACAAACATGAAATAACCACTTCATCTTTAAAAGATTTTGGAAATATTCACAACCCTGGATAGTTTAATAATCTTGAATTTTCAGCAATTTACTTTCGCACAATTTTATTTACTTGTTTTAAGTTTAAAGTCACCATCCAATTAAATAATCAATCCATTAGATACTCGTAAAAATTTGGCTTCATAAATTAATAGCTTAGGTATTAAGTCCTCGTGGGATCGATACTTTTTATACTACTTGAACGATACGTGCGCTTGCGTTATACGCGTGTGATTACGCTGGTCTAGTTTTGTGCGTGTCGCGACGCGTGGAGCCTAGTGGTGCCTATAAATTCAGCCGAATTTCATTTGAATTTGGATACCTTCCTAGAGTTCCTAATAAGGGACTAAGGATTATATATTGTTTGTTAAGTTTTTGTAATTTAAATTAAGCATTTTTATTTATTTATTTACTTTCAGCACTTTTAATTATGCACTTTTACTTTCGGTAATTTATTTTATTTAATTACTTCTTATTTATTTTATTTTCTGTAGTTAATTTACTGCTGGGGAAGGGTGAAGCTTTTTAATTTTATAATTTAGATTAATCTCCCTTAATTATAATATATAAATTATCTAAAAACCTGACTTAATTGGATACCACCTTATTGGTCGGTTGGACTTAATTAAATTGGTTTTAACCTGACTTAATGGGACACCCCCTATATGGTCGGTTAGAATTAATTAAATCTGAATTAATCAGGATACTGCCTATATGTTTGGTTGGTAATTATCACACATATTTATATATAATAATAAGGAAGATTTCTAAATTAAAAATAATAAAGGTAGGTTAATCTCACTTAATTTATAATATGAAATTTTCAATTTAATGATATGGATTAAAAGGTGATACCGCCTTAATGGCTAGTTTTAATTATGTAACATAATATGACATCGCTTATAGGTCGGTCTTTAGGTGACAGGTAATTTCCGCCTATATGGCTGGTTTATGGATAAATAATAACACCACCTTTAAGGCTAGTTCAACTTAATTGGGTAACACTGACAATTTCCGTATTATAATAAAGTGAGATTTCTAAAAGTGGATCACATAACCCCTAGCATTTTATTTTTACTATAAGGAAGTGATGAAACACAATTTTAACAAACTTAATAATTGATTTAATTATATTATGGGTAATTCTTTAGTTTATTTATTGAATCTTAAGCTTAATGTTTCTTGTTGCCTGATCACCAATAAGATTGATATGGTAAACTTAAAATGAACGTGGAAAATGGATTTTAGGTTTCAGCCTTAGATTCAATAGCTCACGATCTTCCTTGAGGATAGATAACCCTTTAATAGATTTTCTTACATGATAGGAATATACATGTCGGGCGGGGGTAGCCACAATTGGAACTTGAACTTAATGAATTCAGGTAACTTGGTTAACATAGACATATGATTAATTGGGTTATACTAGGTATTTGCGTCTGACCATTGACAGAGGCTTTTACATAATTTCGTGTTCCAGGTTAGCAAACTGATTCATTACACAAATATAAGAGAATCAATTCATCTTTATAAAAATATTGTATGGAATCACAACCCTAGATATTTGTGTCTTGTGTTTATTTACCTTAGTATTTTCTTTTAGGTATTTTATTTATTTATTCAACAAATCTACATTCAACCAACCAATCAAACAATCATTCCCTTCTCCCTTTAATTAGATACCTGTAAATAAATAGTATCAATAATTAATAACAATAATAGGAATTAAGTTCTCGTGGGATCGATATTTTTATACTACTTGAATGATACATGCGCTTGCGTTATACGCGTGTGATTACACCAGTCAAGTTTTTGGACAACCTGAATTACATATCTCACGGAGAAAATTCAGATAATACTGAGGAAGCTTTCGATTATCCAGAGTTTCATCATGACACCTTAACAGGGGAGGAGGTTGAGCAGTATCAGGAATCTGAGGTATCTGTTCAGGAGCCTGAACTTACAAAGTCTCAATTTGATTTTTATTATTCGGACTCTGACGAGGAACAAGAAGCAGAGCTGCATGCACCAACAAAAATTGATGATGAAATTATGTATTTTCAAAATGAAGATCTTGGAGCTTCCATTGCACAAATGTTTGAAGAAGATCTATATAAGCCAGCAATATCAACCACAGAGGATGAAGACATAAAAACTGACATCTCTTTACATCCTCAAGTTTACACTTATGGAGCATGAATTTCACAGATGACAGATAAAGAACTGAATGTGGAAATCCTAAAATACATATGTGAAGAAAATGTGGAGCAAGATGATGCACAAATGGAGGAGCAAGTGTCTGACCATATTGACGATTTCATGCATTTAGGAGAAACATCACTGTTTTGGGGAGTACAAATTAAGATATCGCCCAGAAGCTTGACAGAATGGAACTCCCATTCAAAGTCAAGCACCATACGAGACCTCTTGATTTTATTTCTTTCTTTTCAGGAACCACTGGAGCGACAAAGTTTAGAAAGGTGGCACAAGCACTGAATGAGATAATTCTTTTTGCCACTTTACCGTTGGAAGAGACCCTTCAAAAGCAACGCTCACGGGATTGTCTTTAATCAGACATCCAAGACTACGCTGAAACCTCATTGATAGATGGATTTCAGTCACGTCTGGCTGAAGATGAAAAATTTAGCGCTAGCAGGGAGGCAACCCATACAATTTGTTGTAATTTTGTTTTCATATTTTGTGTATACATGTTGTAGAATTTTTAATTTTGTGTGATATTTTCAGAGAAAAGCACAAACAGAGCATTTAAGGCAAAGAAAAACATGAAGGAATGGTGTTTGGCAATCACAAAGATGAGAGCTAATTCATTAGTTATGGCTGAGTAAAGAATGACTTCTTGAGACGCATCCTAATGAATTTATATATCAAGCGAGTGGCGTATTACGTACACAATTTCGTTGCCTTAATAATTGCTTTGATATGGTTTTATATTGTAATTATCTTTATTTTCGCCGATAGGATCCAGACTTTTTGACCTTTCACGATTTATTTTATTGTTTAAACTAATAATCGTCCTTTGGAAGATACTAGTGCTAACGTGCGCCGAATCTGCTAACGTGCGCCTGCCACATTTAAACATCATAGAAAATCATGCTAACGTGCGCCAGACATGTGTCATTATCACATACTGCCGACACTCATCATTGAAATACATCATTGTTTGCGTCATGTTGACGTCAGCGTCGCAATACGCCAACCCTTACGTGTCGCGATGCCAAGCAAATAATTGAGTTAATCATTGAGCTGATGCCATGTCTCGCCATCCCGGGAGCCGATTCCCATGCGTCCAAGATCTACGGTGCATTGCCACGCGCAAGGTTGCATGAGTCGCGATGCGTGAAGCCAAATTTTTTCTATAAATAGAGGCCGAAATTTCATTTGTAATTCATACTTTCTTCTAAGGGATTCCTTAAGAATACTCTGAAGATTGTATCTTGTTTGTTTATTTACAGATTTTAGTATTTAATTTTCAAATTTGAACTTTCTTTTATTTACTTTTCAGCATTTAATTTTATTTACTTTACGCAATTTACTTTCTGTTATTTACTTTTCAGCAATGAGAAGGTAAATCCCCCTTACTATGGTGAAATGTTAAGCTTTTATTACTAATATTTAGATTAATCTCCCTTAATTATAATATAATAACTATTTAAAACCTGACTTAATGAGGATACTGCTTTATAATCGGTTGGACTTAATGAAATTGGTTTTAACCTGACTAAATTGGATACCGCCTGTATGGTCGGTTGAACTAATTATTATTTGACTTAATCAGGAAACCGCCTATATGGTTGGTTGGAAATATCACGCAAAGTTAATAGATTATAATATTTGAGATATCTAAATAGAAGTAATAAAAGTGAATCCTCTAACCCCAACATTTTCTTTTATTATACTTTTATATTTTTAAATTTCCATTATTTACTTTTCAGCATTATTTCCAGCATTTACTTTATTTAATTTCCAGCATGTACTTTATGTCTTAATTTTATTTAATCTTTTATTAGCCTTAGATATGTGTCGTAACTAAGTCTGTTATCTGGGATTGTGATGAATTCCAATATCACCGGTTTATAATGGGTTATTTTATAGTTTGGATAATATAAAGGTTTATTTATTATGTCTTAATCTTAATGCTTCTTGTTAACTGGCCATTAATAAGATTGATCTGGTAAACTTAAAATAAACTTGACAAAGGAATTTTAGGTTTCAGCCTTAGACTTAATAGCCCACGATCTTCATTGAGGATAGATATATACTTGTCGGGCGGGGGTAACCACAATTGGAACTTATTCTTAATGAATTCAGGTAACTTGGCTGATATAGACATATGATTAATTGGGTTATACTAGGTATTTACATCTGACTATCGACAGAGGCTTTTGTATAATTTCGTGTTCCAGGTTAGTAAACCAATATATTACACAAACATGAAATAACCACTTCATCTTTAAAAGATATTGGAAAGATTCACAACCCTGGATAGTTTAATAATCTTGAATTTTAATCAATTTACTTTCGCACAATTTTATTTACTTGTTTTAAGTTTAAAGTCACCATCCAATCAAACAATCAATCTATTAGATACTCGTAAAAATTTGGCTTTATAAATTAATAGCTTAGGTATTAAGTCTTCGTGGGATCGATACTTTTTATACTAATTGAACGATACGTGCGCTTCCGTTATACGCGTGTGATTACACCGGTCAAGCTCATTCATCAAATTGCACATTTACTTCATCATGGACTCGAAAGCGATTCCTTCAAGTTGCTCGAGCAGTAGTTCATTCACTTTCTTCATATTATCAAAGCCTTGCTTGTAGGCTTCGAGTGTGGCTTCAGATACTTCTCTCTCCACTTTAAGTGTGGCCTTGGTTTCCTTCAACGCCTTCCCCAATCCCTTTCCATTCCTCTCAGAAGCATCCAACCTGGACTTCAACTCAGCTGCTTCTTTCCTTACTACAGTAAGGTATTTCTCCAATTCCCTTATCCTCATTTGACTCGACGCAGCGTACTTCTGCATGTACAAGCTGCATTCCAATGTCTGAAAAACCCTAAATTAGTTCTCATTCGACCAGACATAAAAAGAAATATTAAAAGAATAAGCCCGAGTATACATACTTGAGAACTCAAGGCTGTTGCTTTCTTCATGGCTCAACTGGGCTTATCTCTGTTAGCCTGTTTTCATCATCTTCTAGAAGAAGCCCTTTCACAAATTTGTTAAGGCTGGAAGGATCTGAAATTGCAGTCGACCAGTGAGGAATCCTTATTATGACTTTTTTCTAGATCCTCCTCCACCTCAGCAATGACTTTCCTTTTCTTCCAGCCACAATCATTTCAGTCGACTATCATTTTTCCACTACAGTCTCATCTGAAACGAATTCTTTAATTTGGGAGCCTTAACCTTTTCAACTTCGGGTTCCTGCCTCTTGGCTTTCTTGGCTCTCATTTGGCTCTTCATTTCATCAATTGAAGACACTTTAAACGGCCCTGACATTATTTCTCTTGCGCATAAAAGTTCTTCAGGAGTTAAAGGCTTTAAAAATGTTGACTCTCCGTATATCTTTCGAGAAGACCAACTGTAGTATATCACGGCCAAAATGTCTTTACAAAGGGCCAAAAAGGTAACTTCTCGATCGTGAATCTCCTTCCACAGAAGATTCTCCCTCAATCTTTTCTCTACCAAGATGACTCTCCAGTCTCGATCTTCGGTAGGTAAAGCTAGGATAGCTTTGGTGTTGGAAACGGTTCGACTTGTTGTCTCAAATGACCTATTTCATAGAGGACCTATAAAAACAGAAATAAGATATTAGTCCCATTACACAATTGTATTCAAAGAAAATGCACGATGAAGATGAAATACTCACTCGACAAACTCCAAAATTCAGGGATTCGACTGGCTCCAGCTGACCCAAAGACACTCTCACCCTTACAAAGAAATAATTAGACTGCCAGTTCCCCCTATCATTTGTTGGGAGCTCAGTCACTAAGTGTTTCTTCTTCTGGTGAAGAAACAAAATGTATCTTCCCTTTTCTATCAGATGTTCCTTTAGGTAGTATGGGAATAACACATCCTTCACTTCGAAGAACACTCATAATTCGAAAGCCATGCAATCAATCGATAATAGAATCCTTCAAGTATTTGGCATTAATTGAGAAGGAGTGATATGAAAATGATCCAAAACCTCCCAAACTAATATCGGTATGGGAAATCCAAACCCATCTATAAAAGGTCGTTCATAGAACCTAATCCACCCTGAGACTTTGTAATCTATTCTTTCACTCGGAAAAGGTAATCTTAGTTCTAATGAGTTTGGAAACATGTACTTGCATATGATTTCCCTCAGTGATTTCTCTACCACTCGACTAACATGGTTTTTTGTTAACATATTTGTTGGTTCACTAGTGCTGGGAATCCCATTCGACTCTCCAACTGCTGGTAAAGTCCTAAGTGGTATAGCCTCAGTAGGAACCTCTTGAGATAACTCTGCTATCGTTATTAATCCAGCCTCGATGAGGTCCTCATACGACCAATCCAAATATGTTTCTTCCTCACTCGACTCACTAGAGGATAGTTCAACAAATCTATCAATTTCAGCACCTAAACTACTTAACGATTCTTCACTCGACATTCTCCACACGAAAAAGATACGAACATAAGATTTCTTAAAAATCTATTCCAAAAAGATAAAGCTCTACTCCAATCCTCAAACACAATTTCAACGATAACTCCACGATTTTAAAAATCAAACAGCCTATATTGACTAAGAACAACTTAAATCTACACTATGGATAATTAAAGATATTGAAGACCAATGGATAGGTTTTTGAAGAATACCTTGAAGGCTTTGAGACTTCTCCCAACATGATGACTGAAGTGAGTTTTTGCGAATGAAGCAAATGAGTACTCAAAGTTCTCTTTTATACCATCATTCTTGGCGCCTCGAATTCCCGCCAAAAGAACCTCGTAACTTACGCAAGGGTTGCATTAAATGACTGAAGAAAAACCTAGAAGCAACCAAGGCCCATCATACAAATGGGAAATCTTTCATTTACGTCGACTGAGGGAAACTATGGTTGAAGATTCCTCATGAGAAGACTTGGTACAACATCATGTAAGGCTTGGTACGAGGAATGATGCCACTCGACAATATATCACGTGAAGACTTATTACAGGGTATGATGCCACTTGACACGACAAGGTGTGAAGGCTTAGCATAATAGAAGGATTCACGTGACACGACATCAAATGAAGACCTGGACTAATCTTAGTCCAGACGACAATGTCGTATGAATAATACCTTGAGCCATCATCTGGTTCATTCGACCTGGGACATCCCCCATAGACTCATGTCGATTCAAATGAAGACCTGGACTAGACTCAGTCTAGAAAAAAATGTCGTATGAATAATACCCTGAACCATCATCTGGTTCAATCGACCGGAGACATCCTCCATAGACTCATGTCGAGTTAAATGAAGACCTGGACATATCTCAGTCAAGACGATAATGTCGTATGAATAATACATTGAACCATCTTCTGGTTCAGTTGATCGGTGACATCCATCATAGACTCATGTCGAGTCAAATGAAGACCTGGACTAATCTCATTCCAGACGATAATGTCGTATGAATAATACCATAACCATCATCTGGTTCAGTCGATCGGGGACATCCCCCATAGACTCATGTTGAGTCAAATGAAGACCTGGACTAATCTCAGTCCAAACGATAATGTCGTATGAATAATACCCTGAACCATTATCTGGTTCAGTCGACCGAGGACATCCCCCAGAGACTCATGTCGAGTCAAATGAAGACCTGGACTAATCTCAGTCCAGATGACAATGTCTTATGAATAATACCCTAAACCTTCATCTGATTCAGTCAATCAGAGACATCCCCCATTGAATCATGTTGAGTCAAATGAAGACCTGGATTACTCTCAGTCCAGACGACAATGTCGTATGAATTAACTCTTGATCCTTCATATGATTCAGTCAACTAGAGACATTCCCCATGGCTCATATCAAGTCTAGTTCATAAACATGGACTGCATCTTAAAGAAGCGCTAAACAATTGCGCAGCTCTTCTGTCCAAACGCATGAAAGGCTTTACTGAGCCATCCAAACGACAGAGGATAGTGCATAGAACTATGCATTCTTGACAGGTACTCTTACATCTTGTTTCACACGACATGCATGGAAATACTCTCATAGCCAATGACTTTTTGACTTAGAGAGTATGGGACAAACTGTACGGGCCAAATTTGGGCCAAAGATATTTTTGACTTTTCGCTCCAGGCCCTATATTAGTAATAGCCCAATTCCTCCAAACAGTACCCAGAACAGACTTGGGCCAAGGACCCAATTACCTTCTCAGGCCCACGCACAAAGAGAGGCCTACCAAACAACACCTTGACTTACCACCTAACCAACAGAAAAATGCATTTATTCATGATTTACGTGTTTAGCCGTTTTGGGCACCAAAGGGTTAAACATTTATTGTATTAATCAAACCCCTATTTTGATAGCCTATAAAAGGATCCATAATTCAGAATGAGAGGGGAAGGTCTTAGCTTTCATACTTGAGCTCTCTAAGCTTCTTACTCTCTAAACACAGGCCACCGTCCTCACGGCAGTCAACAGAATTCAAGGTAACGTCAAGCCTTGCTCTTCCATTATTTACAGCTCATCTTCGCCACTGACTTGAGCGTCGGAGAGCCTACGGCTCCCACCACACCGGTGGGCAGTACTCCCCCTCATTCTACCTTTGTTTTGCAGGATCCCTAGTGCCCACATACTATAAATTCTCAATTGTGGACCTCTGGCGAAAACCAGCATCCACAGAACGCATGTATATAAATGAATATGAAAAGGTATAAGTATATAAACATGTATTCGTATATGCATATGATGTTAAGACATGAAGACTGGTAAAGGCTATGGTACTTGAAATCAAAGTAATACGTATATTCGTATGTTTGAAACATATGTATATATGTGAGTGTTTGATCGGCATAATCACACGCGTATAACGCAAGCGCACGTATCGTTCAAGTAGTATAAAAAGTATCGATCCCACGAGGACTTAATATCTAAGCTATTAATTTATAAAGCCAAATTTTTACAAGTATCTAATAGATTGGTTGTTTGATTGGATGGTGACTTTAAACTTAAAACAAGAAAATAAAATAGCGTGAAAGTAGATTGAGGAAAATTAAATATTATTCAACTATCTAGTGTTTTGAATCTTTCCAATATCTTTGATGAGTGGTAAATCTATCACTATTTCCCACTCATTTAACCTAATATTTTGTATAGTTTCTTGAGTTTTGTGAATATTTTGATGTGTTTTATGTTATTTTGTAGATAAATAAAGTTTCAGGACACTCTGGAGGTGATTTGGGCCAAAACAGTGAAAATTGGACGGAAAGGGCAAAATGGTCATTTTCCAAGTCGCGACGCCAAGACCTTCAGCGTCGCGACGCCTAAAATGCGCTGAACAGTGCTAACGTGCGCCGGGTCCACGTGTCAGAATCTGAGAAAAGTTTGACTTTGCTAACGTGCTCCGTGACACGGGTCACCATCACAGCCGATATGCTAACGTACGCCGTGCCAAGTGTCATCATCCTACGGTGCCGACAGTCACCATCGCCATGTGTCACCACGTGTCACTCCACCTGGTAGCCACGTCATCGTCCACATCACCGGTTGACTGAGTCAAACAACCACGTCATCGCCACGTCATCATCAACCAATCACAGCGTGCCACTTGTCGCAATTCTATGGTGCCGACAGTCAAATTGCCACATGTCGCCACGTCAGCATCAATTATTGACTGACTTATCCTTATCTGACACGTGGCGGATAAGAATCTGAGCCGACCAATCAGAAGCTACCACGTGTCACAATAATTGAGCTCCAACCACCTTGCCACGTGTCACCTTATCACCTTATCCAGAATCTGCAGCCGACGAACCAGAGCGTGCCACGTCGACTAAACGGGCGTCGCGACGCGCGACCCCTACTGTCGCCTGTAAATTTAGTGTGATTTCAGAATTCAAAGCATGTCTTCCTTGAGTTTTGTAAGGACTCTAAGGATTGCATCTTGAGTGTTTTAGTTTTTGTAATTTAAATTTAGCATTTTTACTTTAGTATTTTTAATTATGCACTTTTACTTTTTGTAATAAAATTTATTTACTTTTTTTACTTTATGTTTTGTAGTTAATTTACCGCTGGGGTAAAAGGTGAAACATTTAATATAATTATCTAGGTAAATCTCACTTAATTACAATTTAACCGGATTAATTAATGGCAGACTTTATTACCGCCTATATGGTCGGTCTAAATCTATGTTACTTTACCGCCTATATGGTTGTGACAGATAATTACCGCCTATATGGCTGGTGTAATTGGACTAAATGGATTACCGCCTATATGGCTGGTTTTAAATGTTTAATATTATTAATTCCTGAGAAAGCAGAACATAAAATAATTTATATATTATAATAAGTGAGATTCCTAGATAAGAAATATTAAATGTGGATCCTCTGACCCCATCATTTTATTTTATTCTAGGGAAGTGATGAAACACAATATTACTAGGCTTAATAATTGATTTAATTATTTATTGGGTAATTCTTTAGTTTGTTTATTGAGTTTTAAGCTTAATGCTTCTTGTTGTCTGATCATCAATAAGATTGATGTGGTAAACTTAAAATGAACTAGACATAGGGATTTTAAGTTTCAGCCTTAGATTCAATAGCCCACGATCTTCCTTGAGGATAGATAACCCTTTAATAGATTTCCTTACAGGATAGACATATACCTGTTGGGCGGGGTAGCCATAATTGGAACTTGATCTTAATGAATCTAGGTAATTTGGTTGACATAGACATATGGTTCAATTGGGTTATATTGGGTATTTGCGTCTGACCATCGACAGAGGCTTTTGCATATTTTCGTGTTCTAGGTTAGCAATCTGATTTATTACACATAGATAAGAGAATCAATTCATCTTTATAATAATATTGTGTGGAGTCACGACCCTAGATCCTTGAGTCTTTTCTTTTATTTTCCTTAGTATTTTCTTTTGAGTCTATTTTTATTTAATTTTGCAAAACCACATTCAACCAACCAAAAGCAATCAATTCCATTCTCCCTATAATTAGATACTTGTAAATAAATAGTATCAATAATTAATAACAACAGTAGGAATTAAGTTATCGTGGGATCGATATTTTTATACTACTTGAACGATACGTGCGCTTGCGTTATACGTGTGTGTTTACGCCGGTCAAGTTTTTGGCGCCGTTTCCGGGGACTTATTTTTCTTGAGTTATTAATTTTGAAGCTATCTAATTTACTTGTATCTATTTTCTTTATTTTTATTTGTAATTTTATTTCTTTCTTTTTGTTTTCAGGTGATTGAAAAATGGAAAATTATTGGGAGATTGAAAGATTACGAGCTTTACTTACACCCCAAATCTGGGAGCAACGGTCCAGTTTTCTGAGGCCTGTTGTTCAGCCCAACAATTATCACTGGATGTCAGAATCAAGCAATTCTACATTTGCTCAACAGAACGAAATGGGGAGATGTGTAATTTGTGATGGTAACCACCCGAGCGATCAATGTATATACCTTTCAGAATGACAGAATTATTGGAATCATTCAAGGTACGAAGAACCATCATATTTTCCATCTTATACACCATCCATCTACGATTTTCATCAAGAACCAGAACCATCATATTTTCCATCTTATCCACCATCTACCTACGATCTTCATAAACAATCAGAACCATCAGAGGAAGATCAGTTGATTCACATGCTCAAAGATTGGCTCAAAGACGGGAAGCTCAACTTGATGCACAAATCAGAGACAATCAACATCTATTCAGAGGATGACAGATCAAATGAGACAATTCACAGAAAACCAGAACTATATACCTCAAGTACCAGTTCAGATGACACAGATGAAGCCTTCGAATAACCTGAGATTCATCATGACATCATAACAGAGGAGGAGGCTGAGCAGTATCAACAACCAGAGGTATCAGTTCAGGAGCCCAAACCAGCGAAGTGTCTAATTGACTTTTATTATTCAGATTCTGACGAGGATGAAGCTGATCTATTTGTACCAACTGCACCAACAACGGAGGATCAAACTTTCAATCCTCAAAATGAAGATCTTGGAGCATGTTTTACTATGATGTTTGATGAAGATCTACCTGAACCATCCATTCCAGTCGTATCAGAGGATGAAGACCTAATGTCATAAACATCTATACATCCTCAGGTTGACACTTATGGAGCATGTTTTTCACAGATGACAGATGAAGAACTGAACGAGAAATTTTAAAATACATCTGTGAAGAAAAGGTGGAGCAAGAAACAGAGCAAATGGAGGAGCAATTGTCAGACCAAATTGAAGATCTCAGGCATTCATGAGAAACATCACTGTTTTGGGGAGTACAATTCGAAGATATCACCCAGAAGCTTGACAGAATGGAACTTTCATTCAAAGTCAAGCACCATACAAGACCTCCTAATTTTAATTCTTTCTTTTCAGGAACCACTAGAGCAACAAAGATAAAAAAGGTGGCACAAACACGAAAAATGACAAAATTCTTTTTGCCACTTTACCGTTGGAAGAGACCCTTCAAAAGCAACCCTGACGGGATTGTCTTTAATCGGACATCCAAAACGACATTGAAACCTCCTTAACAGATGAATTTCAGTCACGTCTGGCTGAAACGAAAAATTTAGCGCTAGCAGGGAGGCAACCCATGCAATTTGTTGTAATTTCTGTTTTATATTTTGTGTATACATGTTGTAGAATTTTTTTTAATTTTGTGTGTTATTTTTGTAGGGAAAAACACAAACGGAGCATTTTAAGACAGAAGGAATGGTGTTTGGCAAAGATGAAAGCTATTTCATTAGCGATGGCTGAGTAAGGAATGGATTCTTGAGACGCATCCTAATGGATTTATATACTAAGCGAATGGCGTATTGCGTACACAATTCCGTTGCCTTAATTATTGCTTTGATTTACTTTTCTGTTGTAATTATCTATATTTACGTAGACAGGATCCAGACTTTTTGACCTTTCACGATTTCTTTTATTATTTAGCTAACAATCGTCCTTTGGAAGATACTAGTGCTATTATTACTCACCCTTTATCAGCTACTATAAATTCAACTCATCATTGCACTTTTGAAGACATCCAGAGTAAAACATGGAAGCCACTTCAAGAAGACGAGTTGAAAACATCTGTGTGTTTTGCGGTAGTAGTGTTGGTGTTAAGCCACAATACGTAGAGGCAGCACAAGAATTGGGTCGAGTCTTAGCTGCAAGGAATATGCACTTAGTATATGGCGGAGGCAATCTTGGACTAATGGGGATCGTTTCAAAGGCTGTACAGGAAGGAGGCAGTCACGTTTTGGGAATCATCCCGAAACCCTTGGCGGAGGCAAATCTTATTGGACCATCAAACGAAGAGGAAATGATCGTGCCAGGTATGTCTGAACGATTAGTAGAAATGATTAACCGTGCCGATGCTTTTATCGCTTTGCTAGGTGGCTTGGGCACATTGGAGGAAATTTTTATAGTGCTATCTTGAGCGGACCTGAACATACACCAGAAACCAATTGGGCTGTTTAACGTTGATGGATTTTATGATTTTCTTTGTGTGTTTCTTGATGATGCCCGGAGAAATGGGTTCGTGTCAAAACCTTTAAAAGAACTACTCTTTAGTGCCAGAACTGCTCCGGATCTAATTGACCAAATCTTAGCCTATGAACCACAAATTGACCCTATCCTTTCAAAGATAAATTGGTCCGAGGACGATCGTGGTAAGAGGCGTCGGATTAATCTGGATCTTAACCTTTAACTTTTCGTGTAGAATTTCAGCTAACCAGGTACTACCTTCTAAACTCATCTTTTACTGTTTAAGACATTGGGGACAATGTCTCATTTAGGTTTGGGGGTGGGGATTAGTTAATAGTAACTTGTTATTATTATTTTTATTTTTAGTCCAAAATTTTTCGAAAAATACAAAAAAAATTGAAAATTTTTCAAAAATTACAAAAATATTTTGTGTTTTTGTGTTTTTATTTTGACTAAAAAGGTGAAATTGGTAAGAGATACCTGAGTAAGGAGTTTCCATTGCTGAGACGTATCTCAAACCTATTTCAAAACAAGTTAATTTTTATTTATTTCCTTTTAAATTATTTAATTTGTGAATTCTCCATAAAACTGACTAAAATGGATCTTCATATGCTCAGTTAGCAGATATTATCAACATGCATTGTAACATACGGACATGAGCTAAAATTGAAAAGTTTGTAATATTCAGTGCTCTAGTTTAATTGTAGGAAGCATCTCAAAAGTGATGGAGTAAAAAAAAAATCTGAGATCCGAGTTATTAAGTCTGTAAGGGTGTTTCAACACCTAGTGCCAAATTGAATTTTGTTGGACATGATAAGGTTAATCATGAGTTGCTCTAAGCTACCATTTCCTTCAAAGGATAAGCTTTAAACAGTGCAGAACTTATTTTGAATAAGGTTCCATAAATATCTATTTGACAGATATCATATTACATATGAGCGGGAAAGAAACCGGGTTTCACATTCCTGATTACTTGGGATGCTAGGCATATGTTTGGATGATACCAAACTAGAACTCAAATTGGATAAGTGCCAAATTATAGGTTATCCTATGGATACCATAAGTATAGTAATTATACATCTCACATGAGAACAATTAGATTGTTGCTCACCATGCGGTTTTCCTAAGAGGAATACCAATATGCAGTGGTAAGTGGGAAGATAGTAAAACTCGATGAAAATCGGAGAGTAATACTGTTCAAGGCACCGAATCTTAATGGAAAATAAATAGTTCATCAAGGATGAACTATACCATAATCTTCGTATACACAAGAACCACGTATGTCGGAGAGAGTCAGAAAACAACCTGGGGTATGGGTTTCTGATCTCACCTCATAAAGATGTTATCTTATTGAGGTATATCAACTGACTACGTATTAGGAAGTGATACAAGGTATCGACTCCCTATCATGACAAAGTGTCATGAATCCGAAATGGATTCCATGTAATTCAACAAGTTTGGATACTAGTTGATGTACCACAAGGCATTATGCCTATTGGTATTATAAGTCGTCAAGGAAGACATACATGGATGGCAACATACCAACGTACTAAGCTAGGCTTGTAGCGGAAAGGTATCATTATCAACATTGTGTTGATTACGATTCAACCTTTTACATGTTGCCATGGTAAATCCATTTGGATAATGCTTGCTTAAGCTGCATGTTTCATTTATGAAATATGTCAGCTTAACGGGAAAATCGCTTTCCTGAAAAGGAAACCTTTCGGAGGATGTTTACAACATCCTGTCGGTTTTTTCGTACCAAAACTAGCAAACAAGGTTTGCAAGTTATTCGATCCATGTTTGGATTGAAGCAAGCATAGGTTCTTGGAATTATCATTTTGATGTAATCATAATAGTTTATGATTTAATTCAAAACGAAATGATTCTTGTGTATATAATGAGGTTAGTGGGAGCGCACTGACAGTGGCTGTCCTATACAATAATGATAATATATGTCATTTCTTGGAAATGATATTCCCAAAATAATAATCGGTGAAAGCTTAGCTTTCGAGAAAACTCTCCGTGAACTCGTACATTGAAAAATGTACGCGACCCGGTGTCTCATATGCTTTGAGCATATGGATTCACAAACAGGCTAATCCAAGTGATAGTCACTGGATTGATGTTAAGAACATTTGTTAGTATCTTAGAGATCTAAGGATGCTGTCTTAATCTGTGGAGAATGAGAACTTGAAGTGACTGGGATCACTACTGCAAGTTTCCTAAACCGATAAAATGACTAAAAGTCGCAAACAGTACTATACAGTTGAATAACGGAACAGTGAGCTGGAAATCTTCCAAGCAAGATACTGTTACTGAATAAACAACAAATGCGGGTTATTGCTGCAGCTGAGGCGGCAATAGAAGCCATTTGGGTTGATAACAAATCAAATTAGATTCGATATAATTCTGTTAGCAGCTGAGCTAGGCGTCAGCACAGGCTAAAGAATTAATAGTCTCATCAACGATCCAGATATATACTTCGATATTCATCTGATTCGTTCGGATCATCCATCATGGCGATGTGATGATTGAATAAATCGCTTCAGATGATAATCATGTAAATCCGCTAAAGAAAGCCTTTTCTCAGCAATTTGAGCCAACCGTACATAGTTCGGGTGTTAGACACTCGAGTGACTGGCTATAGGCCAAGTGGGAGATTGTTGGACAATTATGACCCATAGCGTCACTATTTGTACAGATCATGGTGTTGTTGTACAAATTAACTATGTGACAAAGGAGATTGCACTCTTATCATTTGTGATTAGATCACCAAGATGTATAAATGATAGGAGGTCCTTATGATTCGTTCCTGGATTGAGAATGATATGAGACACAGTATCAGTCCACGAAGGATAAATCATTAAATATCCCTAGTCAGAGCATTATCGAGATTGGACATCGATGAATGCGTAAAAGACTAGTATTACACTTGTGCGCGTTGTGAGGGCACAACGACATAGTTCTCATATATTTGGGTATAGGATACTCATGCAAGTGTAATAGGAGGTTATGTTTCACCGATGGTACGGGAAACAACTTCACTCTAGATAGACCCCCTCGGAATTCCATTGGTAGTATGACTATGTGTCTATGGAAGTCCGAAATCAGGGTAGGTGTATTTGGTCTTAACTTGATACTTGCATCGCTAATACTTATGACAATCAATATACTTTGGTTGCGGTCGTCCAGGGCTTTAACAGGTTCTATGTACGCCAATGCTGGGTATATTGAGAATCGGAGTGTGTTGGGTGTGATGTCAAGACGGAAGTGTCACTCCAGTCATATGGAGATGATGATCGGGCAGGGATACAAAACTGGTTCTCTAAAAAGGTTACAACCATCGGGATAATATGACTTGGTCATGATTATCCGATATTAAAGAGACTAGTTGCTTGTAATCCGATATATGCTTCGTACGGGGCAGATACTGTACCAGCCCAGGCCTTGCATGTGATCATTCGATATTGGACAGAAATACGCAATACTACGTATACTACGCCTGATATAGTTCTTTTATTCCTGTAAGGATATTTCTAGAGAATTGGGTAGGCATGGCGCTTTGCTAGAAGCCAACCTTGTCTTGTAAATCGGTATAAACGTAGTACGAGGTACTTACGTGTTCGGATAGTCCGACGACCGAATTTACTGCCAACATATCTGGGGATCTCATGGGTCGCTTCCCGAAGATTCACCGATGACGTATGACGCGCACTTTAATTAATCTGGGATTAATAAGATGAGAGAGAAAATTAATCTGGAATTAATTGCGGAGATATTTTATCTGGGATAAAATATCATTTAAAGAGAGATAACGATTATTTTGGAATTAATCGGTAAATTAATATATTCGATATATTAAACGAAATTAGATTTTGACGCGGAATTAAAATTAGATTTTAATTCGGGCGAAAGAATTAATTTAGAATTATTCGTTAGCGACGTGAATAGTGACTTCGCTAGGCGTAATCATTTAATTACGACGCAACGGAAAATTCGTTAATTTGGAATTAGTGAACCCGAGCCCGGGATTATTTGCGAGCGCATTCGCATTTCGAATTCGACTGCGGTACGCAAGTTAAATCAAACGTCAAATCGCTAGTCGCATCAAGCGTCAAATCACTTGTCACTTTGAGTGATGTGACTTGACAACTTGACTGATTGAGTGATGTGTGTGGTTGGCATTTAAAGCTTTAAAAGTTTGACTTTTTAAAAGCAAAATTTTGGTATATGTTTTAGAAATAAAATACCAAAACAATTAACACATTTCATCATCTCTCCTCTCTTTTCCCTCTTCTCTCCTCACACCATTTCTTTCTTTCTTCTGGTTCTGTGAACTGCCGAGATATGGAAGGAAAAAGGGAAGCAAGTGCTTGGTTTTTGTGGCAAAAATCAAAAGAGCTAGCACTCCGAGAGACATGCGAAGGTGATAGGGAAGTCCACCCATGAGCCGGGAACCATTCGACGAAGCTTGGAGCTTGAAGAATGACCACCATTGACGCCAAACCAGTGAGCTTGGACTGCAGTTTTCTGTGACCATGACAGTGGGTAGTGAAGATTTTTTGCCCTCGCGCGTCGCTCAACTGATCGATGTGAGTATTCCACAACTCCCTCGAATGTATTCACTTATGTTTCATGCTTGATAATTGATCTTGGGATGCTTAGAATCTCCAACACAAATCAGTTTGCTAGTGTTGTAGGTTGGCTTCCAGATGGGTCAACCACTTTAGCTTTGGAAGTCATGCTCGAGATGCGGATCACCCAAGCGGCAGTCACCTTCGCAAGTGTCCTGAAAGAAGTTTAGAAGTTTAAGGAGTTTAGGATATTCAGTTATTGCTTTATTTATCGTGCTGAGCACACTCTTTGTATATATATATATATATTAAGTAAATATTTTGATTGTTTATGATGGGTGGGCACAGAGCCCTTAAGTGTTGATAGATGATATGACATGAAGCCCTTAGGTTATGATTTTGATGTGTTGGTGCGGACCTGAGGTCTGTTATAATATATGATGTTTATTTCAGGTTTGTTTTGATGCTGGACTAAGATCCAGGTTGTCCAATTTTAGGATGCATCATGCCAGATTTTCATAAATTTAGAGGCTTATGGAGATGTGTCAATCCTGTCTCCTGCCGGTAGCATCATACCTCTGGCAGGGTGTTACATTCGGGTCATGTGGAGAGAGAATTGAAAACAGCTAAACAACTGCGAGTTGAGGCATAGTCGCAAGACGACTTCTTATGCAAGAACTACCTCTTGGGAGGACTTGATAATACCTTGTACAATGTGTACCAAGGCATGACTTCTACGACGATTCTCTGGAAATCTCTTAAGAAGAAGTACAAAACAGAAGATGTCGGACAAAATTTTTTACTGTGGGTAGGTTCCTGAACTATAAAATGGTAAATTCAAGAACGGTAATGTCTCAATTGGGTGAACTCAGTTAGGGCACTGGGTGTTAAAACACCCTTACAGACTTAATTGCTTGGATCTTAGATGTCAAAAAGAAGAAGTGTTTGATTCCCTTAACTTTCTCTTTAACCCATATAATGAGCTTTGAGCCAGTGACTCCTGCCAGTTGGCCTTAGGGCATTATGTGGTAAAATACCCCTACGGAATTAATTGCTCGAGTTAGATAGACTAAAAAATCGAACTTATTCACGTTTTATTTTTTGCAAACTTAAGCTCTACCGTTTTACGCAAACAATCAATGTTTGCTGAGGGAAGATGTCCAGCTATTAGTAAAGCACGATTATTATTATTTTATTATTATTATTATTATTATTATTATTATTATTATTATTATTATTATTATTATTATTATTATTATTATTATTAGTATTATTATTATTATTATTATTATTATTTTAAAACTAACTCAAACCCTACTGTTTTACGCGAACAATCATTGCTTGCCTGGGTAAAATGTCCGGTTACTAAGTAAAAGCTTTATTCAACGAACCTTTACGATTTAAATTCCAAATTTAATCGTTACGGGTCTCAAAGCCCGATTAACGTCCAACGTCAATTTAATTAAAGTCCAATGGGCTTTTAATTAATTTCTTGAGGCGTGGACTTTTGGTCAACTCGGGTCAAACCGATAACCAAAGTCCAATCTGGGAGTTACCCCATAAGCCCAGAAATCAATTTAGGCCCAATTAAACTTTAAAGGTCCATTAGTCGCATTTGGGCTTTATGGAGGCGGTTTCGGGCCCAATTGGATCCAACCAATTTTGCCTAAACCCAACTTTGTACAACAAAGCCCAATAAGGCCATTTACAACATAAAAGCCCAAATCCAATTTTAAGGCCCAACATAATTAAACACAAAAATCCAATTTCACATTTAATTAATCTAAAGTGTATATCATGATTAATCACCCAAATTAACATTTCTAAAACATCAATTTATACAATTAATCATGGTCATTTTCATCATCACATGTCCACACATTTTGATTAAAATCAAACCCATAATTACATACTCAAAGTCTCGGCCAAGTGGATTTTCCAAATCAATTCGGTTTCAATCAAATTAAATCTGCAATCAACATTTTCCGATTGTTTCCAACTCATCTAATGAATCAAAAAACAAAATTCCAAGACAATATAGTGCACAACTCAATTCGGCCAAGCCAAAATTTTGGGGAAAAATGTTCCAAATCATTTTTCTTGAAATTGATCAAATCAAAATTCAATTCAATATCATTTAAACATATTCAATCAAACAATTTAATTAAATCATGCTCAAAATCATTTTACCCAAATTTTATGCCTAAATTCATTTCATGCTTTTAACAACGCTCTGATACCATTGTTGGAGTTCTACGGTCCCAAGGATCGAATCAAAAGCGATAAAACATGTGTGAATAACAACGATGAAGTTACGGAATACTTACATCGAGCGGTTGAGCGACGCGGCAAGCAACAAAAATGAACTTTCTGCCTCCATGGACTGTCACGGCAGTGGCAGTGAGCTGCTCCTCCATATTCTGTTTTGAGCTCCTCGAACAAGCTCCAAGCTTCGTCAAACGATTTCCGGCTCATAGGTGGACTTCCCTATCACCTTCACATGACTTCGTAGTGTGCTAGCACTCCCGATTTTGCCATAAAATCGCAACTCTAGTGCTTCCATTTCTCTCGGCTTTTACCAAAACCAGAAGGTTTTTTGTAGCCCCTTTGGCGTGTGGAGAGGAGAAGAAAGAGAGGAGAGAGAGAGAGGTGTGTGAGAGATGGAAAGTGTATCTAATACACTTTATTTATTTTCCAAAAACAATAAATGATTTACCAAATTTTTGATTTTCAAAAATCAAGTCATTAATGGCTTCAACCACTTCCATCAACTCACATCAATCCATCAATCATGATAGTGACTTGCGTCAATCACTCAAAGTGAAAGACATCCATCACTTGATTGACGAATGATGTGACGCTAGATGCGACTAGCGATTTGACGCTTGATTTGACTTGCGTGCCACACTCGAATTCGAAATGCGAATGCGCTCGCAAATTATTCCGGGCTCGGGTTCGCTAATTCCAAATTAACGAATTTTCTGTTGTGTCGCAATTAATCTAATTTAATTAAATAATCATTCCTAGCATAATTACTATTCACGTCGCTAACGAATTAATTCGTTCGCCCGAATTAAAATCTAATTTTAATTCCGCGTCTAAATCCAATTTTGTTTAATATATCGAATATATTAATTAATCGATCAATTCCAAATTAATCTTTATCTCTCTTTAATAGATATTTTATCTCAGATAAAATATCTCCGTAATTAATCCCAGATTAATTTAGAGTGCGAGTCATACGTCATCGGTGAATCTTTGGGAAGCGACCCATGAGATCCCCGGATATGTTGGCAGTAAATTTGGTCGTCGGACTATCCGAACACGTAAGTACCAAGTACTACGTTTTATCGATTTACAAGACAAGGTTGGCCTCTAGCAAAGCGCCATGCCTACCCAATTCTCTGGAAATATCCTTACAGAAATAAAGGATCTATATCAGGCATAGTATACGTAGTATTGCATATTTCTGTCCAGTATCGGATGATCACGTGCTAGGCCTGGGGCTGGAATTGTGTCTGCCCCGTACGAAGCACATGTCGGATGTCTGGTGACTAGTCTCTATAATCGGATAAACATGACCTTGTCATTTTATCCCGATAGCTGCACCATTTAAGAGAACCAGTCCCGTATCCTATGTCACCATCATCTCCATATGACTAGAGTGACCTTCCGTCTTGACATCACACCCAACACACTACGATTCTCAATATACCCAGCATTGGCGTACACAGAACCTGTTAAAGCCTGGACGACCGCAACCAAGTATATTGATTGTCGCAAGTATTAGCGGTGTAAGTCTCAGGTTAAGACCAAATACACCTACCCTGATTTCGGACTTCCATAGACATATAGTCATACTACCAATGGAATTCCGATGGGGTCTATCCAGAGCGAAGCTGTTTCCCGTACCATCGGTAAAACACAACCTCCTATTACACTTGCATGAGTATCCTATACCCAATATATGAGAACTATGCTGTTATGCCCTCACAACGCGCACAAGTGCAATACTAGTCTTTTACGTATTTATCGATGTCTGATCTCGATAATACTCTGACTAGGGATATTTAATTATTTATCCTTCGTGGATTGATACTGTCTCATATCATTCTCAATCCAGGAACAAATCATAAGGACCTCCTATCATTTATATATCTAGGTGATCTAATCACAAATGATAAGAGTGCAATCTCCTTTGTCACATAGTTAATTTGTACAACAACATCGTGATATGTACAAATAGTGATGCTATGGGTCATAATTGTCCAACAATAGGCATCATTTATAGCATCTTTTTATAATTCCCGACATCAACTCATAAACTCATTGATACTTAGAACTAGAGGACAGATGATGATGGTGGTTTTTATCCCCCGAGGAAGTTTGAAGCATGTGGAGAGGTAGAATGAGGTTTGCACTAAGTTGATGATGGAGGCATAAGATCATTGAGGAAGAGAAAGGTTAGACAGAGGATCCCGAGCCCGAAGTGCAGAGGAGCTCCTGATGAATAACCAGTTAACGAAGCTAGGATTGGGCTACCGACTTGACCTAAAGAATAGGTATTAGATTCGACAACATTTGACCACATGTGGAAGCCGACCCGAGGTGGTCTGTGGTTACCGAACCGACCTGATAAAGAAATAAGGAAAAGTTAACCCAGCACCATTCACCTCGGCACGTCGACCCGGGGACCGAGGTTGAGGTCGCAGTATCTTGTACCCACAGGTATATGACGTATGCCCTACATGAAAGTTTGAGCTTCTAGAAGAACTGATGTAACGGGAGTAAGTCAGTGACTTTACTTGGGAATAGACTCTGACAAATGAAATAGTGCATGAGTGGTTGAGTGGCAAGCTGTCACGTTGGCATAATGTGTAGCTATGGGTGAGCAAAACCGGTTTCGATTCCGGTTCCGCATGGAACAGGAAACTACCCAGAAAATTTCGGTTCCGCATTAAGTGGAACCGGAACCTACCCAATTAAAACGGGTACCCTATTATTCGGTTCCAATTGGTTCCGGTCGGTTTCCGAATTACCTATTTTAAAATATTTTAATGAAAACTACATTCCAAACGAGTCCGTAAGAAAAAAACGGGGACCATATAATAATTTTTTAAGTACTATGGTGATTTATGTATACAATGCTTTTACAGAAATGAAGAGCAGAAACAAGAGGCATGGCAGAGCTTCTGCCAATTTAATTTGCCACCTATTGATGCTCAGTCCATGATCAAATTTAGCACTTCACAGTAGATTATATTCTGTCTTGTGGAGAAAAATTTAGAAATTCATTATCATGTAATTATGTCTTTCTCATGATTATATTCTGAGTGACAATGTTGAAATAATGTGGTCAATTTGATCATGTTTCCCCCTCTTTAATTTATAGGCCCAAACTTAAAAACTTTAAAAACTTTATTCGAAAGCAGAACAAGGAGCTATTAATTGCCAACAAAATATTTCCGCAGTCTCAATGAGGCGCTTCTAGCAACAAATATGACCCAGATTTGAAGAGCCCGGGACCTTATCTGAAGTTGAACTTTGTGCGCTCTAGAAGAAACAAGCACAAGCAGGTCCATAAACACCAAATGCTTGGCTGTGGCATCTTATTCCTACAATTATCTCATAATCACCTTCTTAGTATTTGATTTCACAGTTACAAGCACATGATATCAGCAGAAATAATGTGGTCAAGTTGATGTGAAACCGGTCCATGGTCCGGTTCCGGTTCTGATCATTTTGGAACCGGAACCTACCCGGATAAAATCGGTTCCTTCATTTTTGGAACCGGAACCTACCCGATTACAACGGTTCCGGTTCCAAACCCGGAAAATCGGTCCGGTTCCAACCGGTTCCGGTAGACCCGGAACCGTTGCTCACCCCTACGTGTAGCAGTGGACAAAAGGTTGGAATGATGGGTTTCTGCTGGCAGGGGGTGGTTGAGTTAGAGACCAGGCTACTGTTTGCATAGTGGTTGGAGAAAATGAGCATGGACGACGATGACACGTGACAAGAGCTGACGTCATGGGTTGGTGGAATAGTATGTTTGAAAGCTTATATAAAGGATTTGAACCCACAAATTCAAGGGTTAACAATTTTGATATTTCACCACCTGTAAAGAGAGATCTTAAGGCTTAGTGATAGAGAGAAAGCATGTCAGTTTTGACCCGAGCAAGTAATAAAATTCCCCCTCTTTACTCTCGTGGACGTAGGATGGAGACACACTCCGCCGAGCCACGTTAATCTATTATTTTCCCTGTGATTTTCTGTCTATTTGCTAAGTTTGCTTTGGTTCCTAACTAACCAAACAAATTCACGTTTTGTAAGAGGTTTGTTCAAGGGATTGAATTCTCAAATCACCTTTGTAACGAAAAACAGCTGTATTTGGTTTTGAGAGTTTTGAACAAGTGTTTGTGGATACAACATGCAATCTTGTAATCTAGTTTCTTATTTTGTGCACAATTTCTGTAGAAGCATCATTTTCCTTTTGAAAATATGGCGGGTAAAATATTGTTTTTTTTGCTTTTTTGATTGGTGGGCACTTTTACGTTTCTATGCCATATATTTAGTTTGAAAAGTCTCTCTGATGGGCACCCTGAGGCGCCGCCTGGCGACCGCGAAACGTTGAGGCTATCGTCTCATGTTGAGTTTTCAATAGGTCCGTCTCAAAGTCCTGAGGTGGGTCGAGGTGTAATCTTGAGATAGTTTGAGACGGACGCTTTAACCAAAAGCCCTAAAGTTATTATTTTTTTAGAATCATAAGAATCTATCTGACTATTCACACAATGGTGAGTACAATCTGTGGGAATAAGCATTCAAATGTTAGCGCGGTTAATTGTGTCAGAGCAGCATTCCCAGGTGGTTCAATGACAGGTGCACCAAAAGTTTCGATCAATGGAAATTCTTGATTCTATTGAAAGTTGTTCTCGAGGTATCTACTCCGGCTCCATTGGGTATTTCTTATATAATCAGACATATGATGTAAACATAGTAATAAGAACAGTTGTCATACATGAGGGTGAAGCTTCAATAGGAGCAGGAGGGGCTATTGTTGCCCTATCGAATCCGGAAGACGAGTATGAAGAAATGATTTTGAAAACAAATGCTCCGGAAAAAGTTGTGATGAACTTTGACTAGCGATTATTCTGAGCCGAAATTGTAGTGTAGCTCAATTCATTTTGGTGATTTGTTTCACCAAAATAATAAACATTGTTTTCTGAGCAATGTAATGGGTTCAATGCTTTAGCTTTAATGTGTGTATTGAAATGCTATATCCACGCAACTTATGATTATATAAGAAACTGGGAATGTCGTTTAATCATTCTAAAATAACTTATCTTTGATAACCCTGGTGAAGTACAGATATCAAGAGATTTCATATAATTTTAATCTTGAGAAAGTACTCTCAAATGGATTCTAACTACCAGTACAAAGGTTTATATCTGAAGTCATGAACTAAAACATGTGCAGTTACCAATAATCCCCACAAGAACAAACACCATCCTTGAAATGGTGAAACCGATGCATGTCCCTTACAATGATCAGCCGATTCTCAATCCTTGATATCAACTTAATCGCATTATGACAGTCTCCGCATATCCTGAGATTCTTGGTGATGCGAATGGTAGTCCCTGGAGCAGTTTTGATGATGCCAAAAGCAATGGCCAGCCTCTCACTGTGGTAACAAAGTGCCTCTTCTTTTGCCTCCTCTTCAATATCATGAAGCACAAAATCTGTCATCGGAATATAACCTAATCGTTTCATCGGAGCAGCTAACTCTTCAAGTCTAGAATAAATCTCATCAAATTCTGGATGAGACCTGTCTCCTACCCCAAACTTGTAAACTATACTGTTATATTCGATTAAACTAAAACCCTGTTCTTTATTGGCTCCTCTTTTAGCCATCATCAACCTCACATTTTCAACTCCAGTCCACCTAGATTTAGCAGCATAGATGTTTGATAGTAACACATGATAGCCTGAGTTAGAGGGGTCTAGCTCAAAAATACGGTAAGCAATTTTCTCCGCTAAATCTAAATTACCATAAATTCTGCATGCACCAAGCAAAGATCCCCAGATACTTGCATCAGGTTTCATTGGCATTTTCTCTATAAGTGTCTCTGCTTCATAAAGTTTTCCTGCACGGCCAAGAATGTCAACCAGGCACGAGTAGTTGCTGAGTTTTGGTGCAATCCCAAACTTCTTCATCACTTCAAAATACCTCTTGCCCTCTTCCAGTAACCCTGAATGACTACAAGCCGATAGAACACAAGTGAATGTTATATAATTTGGCCTCACCCCAGCTTTTACCATGTTATGGAAGAGATCAATTGCCTGCCTTCCTTGCCCATGAAATCCATAGCTAGCAATCATAGCACTCCAACAAACAACATCTTTCCCTTCTGTCTGATCAAATAATTTATGAGCTAAATCCAAACTGCCACACTTTGCATACATATCCATTACAGCAGTTGAAACCAAAACATCAGACTCAAACCCAGTTTTAATTACATAACTATGAAACCACTCGCCTTTCCTGAGAGCTCCAAGATTTCCACAAGCTAAAAGCACGCTCAAAATACTCACCCTATTTGGCTTCAAACCTGAATCACGCATCAAATCGAAAAAACTCAACGTCTCACTGTTATATCCATTATGGGCATACCCACAAATCATCGAAGTCCATGAAACCAAGTCCCTCACAGACATTTTATCGAACACTATGCGTGCATCCTCAACGTTACCACATTTTGTGTACATGTTCACTAAAGCAGCATTAACAAAAACATCAGAATCACACCCACAACATAACAAATGCTGGTGAATTAACTTGCCCGTCTGCAAGTCAGATAAGCCGGCGCATGATTTTAGCGTGAAGGGGAAGACAAACTTGTCAGGTAGTAAACCATTTTGCATCATTTTAATATACAAAGCCAAAGATTGGATGAATTTGCCTTGAGTGGCAGATTCTCTAATCAAAATATTGTAAAGATAGCTACATGGGGTTGTAATATATTCAAAAACAAGCCTAGCAGCTTCTAGTTTCTTGAATGAAACATATAAAATAGCTATGTGATTTAGCAAATTATTGTCATTTTGGAGTCCACATGCATAGATTTTTGCATGGGACTTCTTTAGTGTGTCAAAGTTAGAACATTTTTGCAAACAAGAAAAGATAGTGAGGACTATTTGGTTGATGGGTTTGATGCGAGCCATAGTTTCTGCAAGTAGAAGAAATTGAAGTTGATGCTTGAAAAACAGTCAACAAAATCTAGCAGCGAAGACATCGGAAGAACACGAATGAGAATTGAAGCCCAAATACTGAACAAACTTCCGACTATCTAGGAAACAACCACCCATTGGTTTGACGGCTGTTTCCAAAAATTAAAATAAAAACTAAAAAAGGTAGAACAAAAAATGCAGAACAAGGTTCAACTTAGACTTGATGGGGGCATTTCCATAGAAACACCCTCCAAAAATTGGCGTATGCCGCTTTAAGCGGCGAGCACACGGTATTCTTTAGTAAAAGGCGAAAGAATAGTTCGCTCTGTGCTCACCGCACGGCTCCGTAAGACATTAACTGGGCAAGCGTCTCGTTTTGTAAGTGGCAGTGCTTACTGCAAGTTCCCTCGCTTTCGATATGGGATATGCTATGGACTGGCAACGAGTACAAACAGGTAAACACATCCTAGAATTCCTACACCAACTGGGCAGCCCCAGCAGAAACAACAAGGATTGCAATCCTCAAGAACTTGCTAATGAATTTGAACAGGTAAACACATCCTACGCCAACTGGGCAGCCACAGCAGAAACAATAAGGATTGCAATCCCAAAAACTTGCAAATGAATTTGAAAGCAGAAGCAAAAATGTAGCAGAAACAAGAAGGATTGCAATCCCAAAACTTGCATATGAATTAGAAAGTTGAAGCAAAAATGTTAGCTAAAAATTGTATCAAAATTCAAAATGGTGAAAAGTTAGGAAAAAGATGGTATTAAAATGGTTCATATTCATGACTTTTAGATTATTTTTTATTTTTTATCTTAAATGAATAATTTTCGAATAAATCGTTTATTATCAAATTTTAGATTAAATTATGTATTGGTGGAGCCTGGCCGTAAAAAAAGTAAAAAACCCGACTCGAGCATTACATATGCAGACTCGGACATGGGCTTAAAAAAATATATTATTTATGAAATGTTTACTTAACACCCCCCAACTAAAAACTAAGTAAACACCACTCTCCAGTGTTGTCCTCTATTTTTAGGAATAATAAGAAAACAAAATCCCTAAAATCACGCACGCCTCTCCACTCTCCAGTTCTGTCTCTTCTACTCTTCTTGCTTGGTTCTGGTGATGATTTTTCACATTCTCCAGCCCCATTAAAAACTTGCCTTGAATATGCAGCAGTACCGCCATTAAAAAAAGAAATCAAAACCGAAAAACCCACAACTCATCAAAACAAAATTAACAAACGTAAGCCCGCAACAAATAAATGTTACTAAAAAAAAACAAATGGGGCCTAAAAAAAGGAGAAGTCCGAATTTAACAGATCCGGTAATATTTTAGGCTCTGACTTGGGTTTTTATGCTAAATTTCATGTTCGGATTGGGTTTGGCAAAGACCGGACCCGGCCCAATAAATTCTCATGTATTCCTGCATAAAAAAAATAGGACAAAAAATAGCATATATACACTAAATGATAAACAAAATTTAATTAAAAATAAAAATATTTATTTTTTATGTTAATTTTTGTGGAAGTATCATTTTCTATTATGAAATTTAACAAAACTAGTCAAAAAAAACTTTATCATTTGTCAAAATGAATCACAATATTTGGGTTTTGCAAAAAATAACCACATTCTTCGAAGTGAACTTCGGAGAATCCATAATCTCCGTAGTCCACACCGAACTTCTTAATTTATTTTTTTATTTGAAACTTCGGAGATCTGAAGTAGTATTAAAGAATATTTTTTTAAAATAATATATATATATAAATTAAATTTATTTATGATTTATTTTTTGAACTAATTTTACTAAATTCTTTTTTTTCTTTTACGAGTTTATATGTAAAATAATATATAATATATATATATAAATAGTTAACTATAATTAATTATACATCAAAATGAAATAATATAATATATATATATATATATATATGCCATCAAAATCAATGTCAGCCAATACATCATCAGATCTAATATCTCTCTCAGCTGACATCATCTTCAGAAGTTCTAACGCCTCATTTAATGACCGCTCCATTCATTTCTGCTGATCATCAATTCTCTTTTGTCGCTCCTCGATCCTCGTCTGACCCTCATCTAACGCAATCACGCGGTCACATAATAAAATGACTAATGGATAACCTGTGGAATGAGAAACATAAGACGGGCCAACGCCATCGGAACCTACTAGAGGATCATCAGCAACATGATAATCCTATGACGGTTGGTTCTGCGTAGCACGATGACCTACCAAACATATAAATAAAAAGAATTAAATAATCGAATCACTAAAAATTTTTATCATGAAATATATATATATATATATATATATATATATTTATATATTATATATATATTATATATATATCATTTTTTGATACTTGTCACGAAAATATTATTTGTGTCTGTACAATAGCGGCTCCTTCGTCGTAGGAATCACTGGTTAATGATAGCCAGATGCTTAAAAGTCAAATAGACCCCCTTGTCATCTAAATTCAGCTGGAAATACTACATGAGTCGGGTGATTACCATGTCATAGGGAATGCCCGACCTACTATGTGTATGAACCTAAAACCAATGCCCTATAATAAGGGCTCATATGTCTACCTTACGACCCTGCAAAGAAAAATATATTTTTAGGATTTGTCTATAATATAAAATATAAAAATAAATTGATATGTACAATAAAAAAATATGGCTTGTAGTATCAGTCCACTAAGACGATGTCTAAAATATTGACCTCATTCTGGTGACCGATATGCGGCACGATGATCAACTGAATGATATCTTTATAGTCCGAATGTCTAGTTTGATGTGTCTCCGCCTCAGAGCGTGCAATCGGCCATCATAATACGAGACGCGCTCACTCGTCGTTGACCGGCGTAAACACACATGTATAACGCAAGCGCACGTATCGTTCAAGTAGTATAAAAATATCGATCCCACGAGGACTTAATTCCTACTGTTGTTATTAATTATTGATACTATTTATTTACAAGTATCTAATTATAGGGAGAAGGGAATTGATTATTTTTGGTTGGTTGAATGTGGATTTGATAAATAAAATACTTAAAGACACAAAAGAAAATACTAAGGAAAATAACAAAAGATCTAGGGTTGTGACTCCACACAATATTATTATAAAGATGAATTGATTCTCTTATCTATGTGTAATAAATCAGTTTGCTAACCTGGAACAATAAAAAAATATGCAAAAGCCTATGTCGATGGTCAGACGCAGATACCCAGTATAACCCAATTGAATCATATGTCTATGTCAACCAAATTACATGGATTCATTAAGATTAAGTTCCAATTATGGCTACCCCCGCCCGACAGGTATATATCTATCATGTAAGGAAATCTATTAAAAGGGTTATCTATCCTCAAGGAAGATCGTGAGCTATTGAATCTAAGGTTGAAACCTAAAATTCATATGTCTAGTTCATTTTAAGTTTACCACATCAATTTTATTGGTGATCAGACAACAAGAAGCATTAAGCTTAAGACTCAATAAACAAACTAAAGAATTACCCAATAAATAATTAAATCAATTATTAAGCCTAGTAATATTGTGTTTCATCACTTCCATAGAATAAAATAAAATGCTGGGGTTAGAGGATTCACATTTAATACTTCTTATCTAGGAATCTCACTTATTATAATATATAAATTATTTTATGTTCTGCTTTCTCAGGAATTAATAATGTTAAACATTTAAAACCAGCCATATAGGCGGTAATCCATTTAGTCCAACTACACCAGTCATATAGGCGGTAATTATCTGTCACATAAAGACCAGCCATATAGGCGGTAAAGTAATTTATATTTAGAACGACCATATAGGCGGTAATAAAGTCTGCCATTAATTATTCCGGTTAAATTATAATTTATAAATGGCAAAAATGCAAAAGTGACCCTCTATCTTTCATGTTTTTTCATTTAAATCCTTTAACTTTCAGTTTTGTCAATTCAGTCCTCTAACTTTCAATTTTTGTCAATTCAAGGCTCCGTTATAAATTCATCACTGTAACGGCAACATTAAAGTAAATGTACTTTGCATGTTATTTAAGACAGAGGAAGCTAAAGCAAAGTAAATGTACTTTGCATGTTATTTAAGACAGAGGAAGCTACATCAAAGTAAACGTACTATGCTTGCAGCTTCAAGCTATTTTTTGTCAAAAACAAATATCCCAAGTTCAATATGATTTTTTTGTTAAAAAATTATAAAAATTATAACTAGTGCTAGTAACGAAGATATGTATTTATTATAAGAGATTAAAATAATCAAATGTATCGTCTCGTGTTTTTTTTTTTTGAAGGATTGGAAATAACACAATCGAATCATTCGATTCGAGACTAAATAAAGTAGGTAAAACATTTGATTATCTTAATCTCTTATAATAAATACATATCTTCGTTACTAGCACTAGTTACAATTTTTATAATTTTTTGACAAAAACTCATATTGAACTTGGGATATGTGTTTTTGACAAAAAATAGCTCGAAGATGCAAACAGAGTACGTTTACTTTGCTTTAGCTTCCTCTGTCTTAAATAACATGCAAAGTACGTTTACTTTACTTTTGCCGTTATTTGTAATGGCAACAGTGAATTTATAACGGAGCCTTGAATTGACAAAAATTGAAAGTTAGAGGACTGAATTGACAAAACTGAAAGTTAAAGGACTTAAATGAAAAAACGTGAAAGTTAGAGGGTTACTTTTGCATTTTTGCCTTTATAAATTATAATTAAGTGAGATTTACCTAAATAATTATATTAAATGTTTCACATTTTACCCCAGCGGTAAATTAACTACAAAACATAAAGTAAATAAAATTTTATTACAAAAAGTAAAAGTGCATAATTAAAAATACTAAAAGTAAAAATGTTAAATTAAAATTACAAAAACTAAAACACACAAGATGCAATCCTTAAAGTCCTTACAAAACTCAAGGAATGCATGATTTGAATTCTGAAATCGCGTTGAATTTATAGGCGTCAGTAGGGGTCTGGCGTCCCGATGCCAGACTCGCGTCGCGACGCCGGTGATTGTCGTCGTGGCACGCTCTGGTTCGTCGGCTCAGATTATGGATAAAGTGATAAGGTGACACGTGGCAAGGTGGTTGGGATCTCAATTATTGTGACACGTGGCAGCTTCTGATTGGTCGGCTCATATTATTATCCGCCATGTGTCAATTTCGGATAAGTTTGTCAATAATTGATGATGACGTGGCGACACGTGGCAAGAGTGACTGTCGGCACCGTAGGATGTTGACACGTGGCACGGCGCTTGTTAGCAGATCGGCTGTGATGGTGACACGTGGCACGGCGCACGTTAGCAAAGTCAAACTTTCTCAGATTCTGACTTGTGGACCCGGCGCACGTTAGCAAGTCTTGGTGCATGTTAGGCATCGCGACGCCAAAGGCTTGTGCGTCGCGACGCGGATAAATTACAAAAATGCCATTTTCGTCCTTTTTCACTGTTTTGGCTCCAAATTGCTTCCAATGCTTTCCAAACTTTATTTATCTGCAAAATAACAATAAAACACATCAAAACGTTCACAAAACGCAAGAAACTATACAAAATATTAGGTTAAATGAGTGGGAAATAGTGATATAAATACCACTCATCACACCCCCAAACCTAACATTTTGCTAGTCCTCGAGCAAAACATAGAATAAAATAACATAAACATCTTTAAAATTTAACTAAGCCACTTTCGTAGGGATCACGGTTGCATTTAGCGTATGCAACAAGCCTTTAAACCCCTAGGTAGTCCTAGTGGACGAGTTGTAGTCTCGTGAGGGTTTACATCAATGATACCCACAAACATTTTTACAAAAGTAAAAAGATAGTAAAACTAATGCACACAAAAGCAAAAAGACAAAATAATAGATAATAAACAACGTCCTCAGAGAATGTCTAGCATCAAAGTTATAGGAACTTTCAAAACGCATATACCAACTAAAATCTTTTCTTTTGAACAACATATCTAATTCAGACTCAAAATGTGTGTGTGAATAATTCTGCAAACAGCTTTGATTCTAAGTTGTCAACTTGGTGATTTCGTCTCAACTCTCAGTAGTTAATGGGTCAAACCAATCTGAGTATCTAAAATTGTTCTGTCTACTACAATCAGCACAGGTGAGGTATGTGATTTTTCTGATTTTTTTTTTTATTATTTATATACAACATCTTTGATCCATGTAGCGAGCTTTGAGCCAGTGACTCCCAAACCAGATGGTTTTAGGGCACTAGGTGTTAAAACACCCATACGGACTTAATCACCCGGATCTCGGATCTTTAATAAACTAACACAAGCTTTCCCGTTTGACGCGAACTATCACTGCTTACTGAGGCAAGATGCCCGGTTACTAAGTACTTGATTGGTTTAGTTTATTTTTTCTTTTTCTTTTTCTTTTTTTTTACATACCTCACATAATAATTGCAGACAAAAACAGAAACTCAGGCAAACGGTCATTCATTAACCACCGATTATTTTAACTAGTCATCTTGTTAATTCCTTTTTATCCAACTGCTTACAAGAATATTTTCTTAAGTGCTCACGAGTCTGACCTAGATATGAAATTCAAATTAGGGATAAAAGTGAAATTAGCATTTATCTTTTCCTAAAACTTTGTAACTAAACAAAAAATCAAATCATCGGACCCTTTTTTTTTGCGATTTTAAAGCACACACAATCATACAAAATGCGGAAGATAAAAATGCTGAAATAAAACACACGACATGCAGAAAAGAAAAATTTAACAGAATTTTGAAAAAAATTAAAAACAAACAACCTATACCCCGAAACCTAAATCTAGCATTGTCCCCAATGCGTTACAAAACAAAAATAAAAAGAAGGGAACAATAGTACCTGAGTTTTTAATCATCAGCCTCCTCCTCATTGCTGTCGTCAAATGGTGGATCAGGAAACTCTGGAACAGTAATGTGTAAATCATTTGCCATTTGTTGTAGTGCATGGCCGATTGCTCTGTTATATTAAAGTATATAATCCACACGAGATCCCAAACGATGAACTTCCTGAGATATGGTGTGAGGCCTTGATGATCTATGTGATGGTTGAGGCGGTTGTTGTGGTTGTTGTGCAGGTGCTGATATGGAAGCTGATGGTCATGCATGAGCCTGTCTCTCTGTATGGAATTGTTGGATAATTCTGGCAGTTATTGCTGTCATGGGTTGCGTCAATTCCTCTCTTGGTTCTATAGGAACCATGGCCTGTGTGCTGAGTGATGAAATCAAATAACAATAAAACAGGCCAGCCTGTGTAGATCTTGCAGCCCAAGCGATGTTGGTCAAAATCAGTTGACCAACATCAAATGTATAACCTTTTAGAATGCAGTACAACAATATCATTGTTCCTTCATGACATATGTGATGTGAGATCCTGGTTGCAAAGTTCTAGTCACGAAGTGGAACCACACTTTTGTTTCAGGCTTCAGCAATTTAGAACTCATCTTCATATATTCTCCACTGCTACTCATGACCCAAGCAGCATTTGGAATGCACAAAGTCTCCGTGAGATGAGTGATATCAATATTTCCCAACACCGCAGAATATTCATCTTCCTCTAAGTCAGGTATTTCATAAAATCTGTTAATAGTTGAGGAATCAAATGATACCTGCTGACCTCTCACCATTGCCACATACGCACGATGCTCATAAGCATTAGCGTAAAACTCCCGCACAATAACTGCATAGGCTGGGTGAGGCTGCTGATAAAGCTTTCGCCAGTGCCGATCTGTGATAATTCTGTCAATATCAGGAAATAACATGGGGTCTATGTCAAATCCTCCCTCCATAATATGGTGTTTCCGGTTTATTCCCTCTTCGTATCTCTTCTCCGCAGCAGCAGATACGAATTTAAAATCATCAAAAGTGGGTGCGGTAGAAGTCGATGCCCTGGATCTTTTCAGCGGCATTTTTACCGAATTTTTGATAGAGTCTCCCCTAAAATCTCAAGTTTTTCCAAAATACACCCTAAAACTATCGTCCAACTTCGCCCCCAAATCTACAAAATTCAATCGATCAGTCAATCCTCAAATCAGAAATCTACCAATTACTCACTGCCAAATTTCCAAGTTCACAACCCTCAAATTTCAACAAAATTAATCAACCACAAACTCTTACAATTTTCGGCTATCCCCCTTTACTGCCAAAATTTCAAATCCAATAGCATCCAATTTTTAACAAAATTAACCACACAAAGTATCCACAAATGTCGGTTATCCTCTTTGTAAATTTGGAAATTCAAGAGATAATGAAGAGTTCAAGAACGATTGTACCAGTCTGAAAATGATGATCTTATTTCTGGAAAAGCTGGATCTGAATATGGAGGGTCTCGGTCTTAGGTGTCTGTTGGTCGTGGATCGGCTAAGTGAAAATGGCAGTGAGTGGTTTCGGTTGCTGATTTCTGACTCAGCAGTGGCTGATTTTAGTGAAGGCTCAGGATGACTCGGTCACGGTAGTGGCTCGGCAGCGGTGGAATCGGCCGTTGGTGGAGATGGTCGTTCGGCTCGTGGGTGGCTTCAACCGTGAGTTATGGTGGTTGGTTTCAGTTGTGGTGGCTCGGTTGTGGTCTTTGGTGGTGCGGTTGCGATGATGGTGATGGTGGGAGTGATTTCGGCTTGGTGGTTTGGTGGCTCGTTTGTGGGTGAAATCAGTGGGTCTCGGTGGTGGGTTATATGGTTCGGCAGTGGGTGAAATCGAGGGAGATGATGGGAATTTGTAGCTTGTTTGTGTGTTTTGATGATTTCGGATGAAGATTCAGTGTTTAGTTGGCTGGATTTGGTGACTTTTGAGAGGAAATGCCGAGAAGATGGAGGTGAGAAGTGTAGAAACTGACTGGCGGCTGCTGATTTATGTCCTGTAATCGAGCCAGCGTCGCGACGCTAAAATTTGCCTTGCGTCGCGACACTCGGTTAATTTAGGGTTAGGGTTCTGTGTTGAGGCTCTGGTGTCGCGACGCGCAGGGTTTTCAAGTCGCGACGCGGGATTTTTTTTTTGGCAAAACCAAGTATTTCGACAGATACATCCACTGGGACGCGTCTCAAGAGCTGACTCCTTACTCGGCCATCTCTACTGGATTGACTTTATATCTTCGTGATTTTGTCAAATTTTTATTTTGTGAAAATCCCGCTTGCACTGGCTTGCTTTGTCCTGAAAAATTATGTTTTTAATTTTTCCTGCAAAAATAACACAACATTAAAAATAATTCAACAACATGTATACACAAAATAAAATAAATAATTAAAATTATTGCATGGGTTGCCTCCCTGCTAGCGCTAAATTTTTCGTCTTCAGCCAGACGTGACTGAAATCTATTTATCAAAGAGGTTTCAGCGTCGTTTTGGATGTCCGATTAAAGACAATCCCGTGTGCGTTGCTTTTGAATGGTCTCTTCCAACGGTAAATGGCAAAAAGACTCTTGTCCCATTCAGTGCTTGTGCCACCTTTTTAACCTTTATTGCTCCAGTGGTTCTTGAAAAGAAAGAAATAAAATCAGGAGGTCTCGTATGGTGCTTGACCTTGAATGGAAGTTCCATTCTATCAAGCTTCCAGGTGATATCTCTAAATTGTACTCCCCAAAATAGTGATGTTTCTTCTGAATGCTCTGGATCTTTAATAAGTTCAGATATTTGCTCCTCCATTTTCTCTGCTTCTTGCTCCACCTTTTCATCACAGATGAATTTTAAAATTTCCGTATTCAACTCTTCATTCGTCATCTGTGAAATGTATGCTCCATAAGTATCTGCCTGATAATGTAAAGATGTTTCTGACATTAGATCTTCATCAAACATTATGGTAAAACATGCTCCAAGATCTTCATTTTGAGGAAAGAAAGTTTCATCCTCCTTTGTTGGTGTAGTTGGTACAAATAGATCAAATTCATCCTCGTCAGAATCTGAATAATAAAAGTCAAATAGAGACTTCGCTGGTTTGGGCTCCTGAACCGATACCTCTGGTTGTTGATAGTGCTCAGCCTCCTCCTCTGTTGAAGTGTCATTGTTAAATGATTGGTACTCGAAGGCTTCATCAGTGTCATCTGAAACTGGTTCTTGAGGTATGTAGTTCTGGTTTTCTGTTAATTGACTCGTTTGTTCTGTCAGTCTCTGAATTGATGATGATTGTCTCTGAATACTTTCGAGTTGATTTTGATATGTTTCAAGCATTGTATCCAACTTTTCGTCTTGTTTCTTGAATAAATCTTTGAGCATGTCAACCAATTGTTCTTCATTTGATGGTTTTGGTTCTTGATGAAGATCATTGTAGGTGGGTGGTGGATAAGATGGAAAATGTGGTTCTGGCATCCAGTGATAGTCATTGGGCTGGACAACAAGCCTCAGAAAACCGGACTGTTGCTCCCAGATTTGGGGTGTATCTGTTGGACAATTATGACCCATAGCGTCACTATTTGTACAGATCATGGTGTTGTTGTACAAATTAACTATGTGACAAAGGAGATTGCACTCTTATCGTTTGTGATTAGATCACCAAGATATATAAATGATGAGAGGTCCCTATTATTTGTTCCTGGACGGAGAATGATATGAGACAATATCAGTCCACAAAGGATAAATCATTAAATATCCATAGTCAGAGTATTATCGAGATTGGACATCGATAAATACGTAAAAGACTAGTATTACACTTGTGCGCGTTGTGAGGGCACAACGGCATAGTTCTCATATATTTGGGTATAGGATACTCATGCAATTGTAATAGGAGGTTGTGTTTTACCGATAGTACGGGAAACAGCTTCGCTCTGGATAGACCCCCTCGGAATTCCATGGTAGAATGACTATGTGTCTATAGAAGTCCAAAATCAGGGTAGGTGTATTTGGTCTTAACCTGAGACTTGCACCACTAACACTTGCGACAATCAATATACTTTGGTTGCGGTCGTCCAGGACTTTAACAGGTTCTGTGTACGCCAATGCTGGGTAAATTGAGAATCATAGTGTGTTGGGTGTGATGTCAAGACGAAAGTATCACTTCAGTCATAATGGAGATGATGGTCACGTAGGATACGGGACTGGTTCTCTTAAATGCTGCAGCTATCGGGATAAAATGACAAGGTCATGTTTATCCGATTATAGAGACTAGTCACCAGACATCCGACATGTGCTTCGTACGGGGCAGACACAATTCCAGCCCCAGGCCTAGCACGTGATCATCCGATACTGGACAGAAATACGCAATACTACGTATACTACGCCTGATATAGATCCTTTAATCCTGTAAGGATGTTTCCGGAGATTGGGTAGGCATGGCGCTTTGCTAGAGGCCAACCTGTCTTGTAAATCGGTATAAACGTAGTACTTGGTACTTACGTGTTCGGATAGTCCGACGACCGAATTTTACTGCCAACATATCCGGGGATCTCATGGGTCGCTTCCCAAAGATTCACCGATGATGTATGACTCACACCTTTTAATTAATCTGGGATTAATTAGAAGAGAGAGAAAATTAATATGGGATTAATTACGGAGATATTTTATCTGGGATAAGCTATCATTAAAAGAGAGATAACGATTAATTTGGAATTAATCAATAAATTAATATATTTGATATATTAAACGAAATTAGATTTCGACGCGGAATTAAAATTAGATTTTAATTCTGGCGAACGAATTAATTTAGAATTAATTCGTCAGCGACGTGAATAATAATTATGCTAGGCATGATTATTTAATTAAATTAGATTTAATTACGTCGCAATGGAAAATTCGTTAATTTGAAATTAGCGACCCGAGCCCGGGATTATTTGCGAGCGCATTCGCATTTCGAATTCGAGTGCGGCACGCAAGTCAAATCAAGCGTCAAATCGCTAGTCGCATCTAGCATCACATTATTCATCAATCAAGTGATGGGTGTCTTTCGCTTTGAGTGATTGACGCCAGTCACTATTCATTGATTGATGGCTAGTGATGTGTGTGGTTGGCAAGCATTTATTGCTTTAATTGCTTTAATTTTTTGAAGGTAAAAATTGTGTATATGTTTTTGGGAAAATCATTTACCAATTTTAGTAACAAAAACCATCTCTCTCTCCTCTCTTTCTTCTTCCTCTCACACGCCTTTGGGGCCATTTTTCTGGTTCTATTTACTGTGAAAAACCGAGAGGATGGGAAGCTTAAGGTCATGATTTTGTGGCAAAATCAAGAGTGCTAGCACACTACGAAGACATGCAAAGGTGATAGGGAAGTCCACCCATGAGCCGGGAATCGTTCGACGAAGCTTGGAGCTTGACGAAGGAGCTCAAATGGCCGAAACCAGTGAGCTGCACACCCTCACTGCCGAGCAAAAGGAATTTTTATTGCCTACCGCGTCACTCAACCGCTCGATGTAAGTATTCTGCAACTTCGTCGTTGATATTCACACATGTTTTATTGCTTTTGGTTCGATCCTTGGGACCGTAGAAATCCAACAATGGTATCTGAGCGTTGTTAAAAGCATGAAACGTATTAAGGGCTTAAAAATTGGGTAAATGTTTTTGAGCATGATTGAATTAATTGGATGTTTGAGTATGCTTATAACATGTTTAATTGAAGTTTGATTGGATCAATTTCAAGAAAAAGGATTTGGAACATTTTTCCCCCAAAATTTCTTGCTTGGCCGAGAGTTATGCCCTATATGGTCTTGGTGATTTTTGATTTTTTGATTCATGGATGAGTTAGAATCATTTGGGGATATTGATTTAATGTTGATTTAGATTTAATTGGATTGAATTTGAATTGGACATAAATTCCCCCTCCAAAGCCGAGAGCTAATATATGTATTGGGTTTGATTTTTGATCAAAATATGTTGGACATGTTTTGTGGTTATTAAGCATGATTAGTTATGTTAATTGATGTTTTAGAAATGTTAATTGGGTAATTAATTGTGTAATTCACTTTATGTAATTAAATTGTGAAATTGGGTTTTATGATTTAATTATAATTGGGCCTTAAAATTGGATTTGGGCTTTTATGTTGTAATTGGGCTAATTGGGCTTTGTTGTACAAAGTTGGGTTTAGGCCAAATAGATTGGATCCAATTGGGCCCAAAACCGCATCCATAAAGCCCAAATGCGACCTAATGAACCTTTAAAGTTTAATTGGGCCTAATGGGCCTAAATTGATTTATGGGCTTATGGGGTAATTCTCGGATTGGACTTTGGTTATCGGTTTGACCCGAGTTGACCAAAAGTCCACGCCTTGAAGAAATTAATTAAAAGCCCATTGGACTTTAATTAAATTGACGTTGGACGTTAATCGGGCTTTGAGACCCGTAGCGATTAAATTTGGAATTTAAGTCGTAAAGGTTCGTTAAATAAAGTGTAATATTTAATTTGGAATTAAATGGCGAATTAGAATTAAATACATGTTAAATTGGATTTAATTATGTAGTTTAATTTAATTCTAGAATTCGTATTTTATGTACTTATTCGCAAAATGAGTTTGACTCGAACAAAATCAAATCGTTGTTTGAACATTGGATGATCACTAATTATCAGATTAATTAATTTGATTAGATTGATTGATAACATGCTTGTGTGAATACATGGTTGTGATGCATGAATAATGTATATCGGATGGATATTAGATGGGTGGGACAATTTTAGAAATTGTTGTAATAAATTTGATTTATTAATTGGACCTGCGTGTCCAGCCTTATTACCTCATTTTCTTTGTATTCTCTTCTCACATATTCCCCTCAATGTAAATGAGGTTTTCTTAGAATTGTAGTGTAGGGTAGAAGAAATATTTGTGCTAGCGGGAGAGAGAAAGGGAGAGATTTGATCTAGGATCATTGTGTAAAGTATCCATCCGCATATCATTATTATTTTACATACGCGCTTTATTATGTGTTTAGAATGCATGTTTAAGGGTGTATGATGATGAGACCTTAACAAATATAATAAATTGGTTGCCAATTTGCACGCGAAAAACCCTCGCAAAATATTAAGCGTTTTTCCTTTCATTGAGTGATTCTCACTCAAGATCCGAGACTGGCATTGGCTTGTTGGCCAAAGTCAAGGCCTTTTTCCGTCGAGGATGTGTTTGAATCACGAAGGCTTTGTTCCATATCAGTGACTTGTCCAAGTTGTGGTTTGTTGGCCAAAGTCAAGACCACTTCTTGTCCATCGACATTGATTACGAAGCTTTCCATGGTCAATGGGTCGCGCTTGACTGGGATCACTAAGTTTGTTGTGCCAAAGCCAAGGCTTAGTTGATTCAGAGGAAAAAAATTAGGTAATACATTGGATGTATTGGCATATATAAGATATATGTTTCGGACTTGGATGTTCCTCTACCGGATCTAGGAATTGGATTGGATCCAATCGATCTTAGAGATCTACCTAGTTAATTATCACACAATTTGTTGGCCAAAGTCAAGATTATGTGTATTTAACGGGATCCTAGCCCACTAGGAAACACGGTTTCCCGAGTACTCGACAGAGGGTTAGAGGCTCGCCGAAAATTAGTGGGAGGGGCAAGAATTAAATTTGTGCAATATTCGTTTAATTACTTGCCATACGCGCTCAATCAAAATATTCATTCGTCATATATTAATTGTTAGTTTGACTAATATTTAAATTGTTGTTTTAATAAATAGTTGGACTATATTCAAACTATTCATTTATAGTTGATTTTATAATTGGATTATAGTAATCAATATAATTGATTTTAATCTATTAAATTATAGTTGATTAAATAGTTGGACTATTGTAATCATTATAATAAATAGTACCTAAATCGTTGATTAAATAGTTGGACTATTAAAATCAAGATATAAATTGAAAGATTGACATTTAAAACATAATCCTAGGGAAAATGTATTTAAATGGTTTAATTTTCAAATTGTGAATAAATTTCAGGATGGTCCTGGAAACTAATAAGTTAGTTTATTTGAAAAATAACATATTAGGCCTAAGCCCGGAGTTAAGCAAATAATAGAGCATAATCTTTGGAAGATTTATGTGATAATAACTTAAGTGCTTAATCCATTAAGCTTGTCATAGTTGACTCCTTAATTTCTGAATCAGAACTAAGGATTGGATCCTTAAAGTATGATAATGAAATTGAAGGATCTTCGAAGAATCTATCCTTAGAATCTTAAGAGTACTAAATTGCAATAAATAACTCTTGGAGAGTTAATGACTATTCTCAAGGAGACAAAGTCAAAGTTTGCAATTAGGCAAGTAGCGCAAGGCGCACCTTACTTCGATATTCTAGAAACCCGAGGCTTGGCTAAAGGCTTCTGGAATATGGAAAAAGGCAAAGGCTAAATCATTATAATCTTCTGGGAAGATAAAGGACATATCCTAAAATGTCTGCCTAAATTGTGGCAAACGGGATCGCGGAAGCGTGACTGCCGTTTGGACAAAGCAGACATGAATGAATTGAAGACGGAACAAGGCTCTGACTTCAAATATGTTTGTCAAAATTATATTCACTACTAGTATTAAAATTGAATTTTAAATACTTAGTGTGATACATAAATATATACTGGTGTTCAGAATCTGCTTTGAGCAGGATACTGACTTCCATTGAGATTAATCTACGAATTGAAACGGACGAAAGTCCCTGTTCAAACCGTAGATACCTAAGTTTAGGAACTACCTTCGGGTGTGTACTTAAATTAGGAAACTGTTATAATGTAACTAGTTGACTAGATACATTATTTCTATATCAGTGTTTAACCCGCTGCGGGTTAAACACTATATTCTAGAACACTAAAGTGTTTCATTATATAAAGATGATATTGAGATAAACACATTGGAAGTGAATAACAGAATTTATATTTTGAATATAAATAAATCTCAAATATATAACATGACAAACAAACAGCTCAAACTGATTTGATCAGAAGAAACTGATGTGGAATTGTTGTCTGGGACACAATTAAACAAGAATCGTATATCCACACTTTTGAAGAGTGGATACTTGGACAAATTTGATTCAATCAAATAAAGTCTACGAATCTATTTTATTGGGCAAAGTGCCTAAAACACTGTTTACTTGGTAAAAGTGCAAATGCCACCGACCTGTAAGCCCTAGTTCATAGTGAAGCAAGTGGGCTCATGTCTAGCTAGGCTAGAGATGGAGATGATATTTCGTGACCTATACGGATGTGGCATTGCGTTATGGTTATGTGTTTCTTTTGAAGAACACAAATCGGAAACTTTTAAAGTTTCGACACGAAATAGACAAACAGATCGGCTATAGTATTATACCATCACGGTAAGACCGTAATGGAAAATACTTAAGCAATAAGTTTCTAATTTACTATAAAGAGTATAGTATTCTTTCTATGAGGACTCCTCCCGGAACACGTCAATTGACGGTGTGTCCGAACTAAGTAACCGAATTTTGTTAGACATAATTAGGTTAATCATGAGTCGCTCTGAGCTACCATTTCCTTCAACGGATAAGCATTAATAGTGCAAGAACTTATTTAGAATAAGGTTCTATTAAAAATCTTTTTGATAGATATCATATTAGATATGAACAGGAAAGAAACTAGGTTTCTAATTCCTGAACATTTGGGATGCTAGGCATACGTTTGGATGATACCAAACTAAAACCCAAATTGGATAAGTGCCAATTGTAGGTTATCCTAGGGATACCAAAGTATAATACTTATACATCTCACCAGAGAACAATTAGATTGTTGCTAACCATGCGGTTTTCCTAAGAGGAATACCGATATGCAGTGGTAAGTGGGAGGATAGTAAAACTCGATGAAAATCGGAGTAATACTATTCAAGGCACAAATTCCTTAATGGAACACAATTAGTTCATCAATGATGAATCTATACTATTAGTCTTCAAATACACAAGAACCGCGTAGTCGGAGAGAGTCAGAAAACAACCTGGGGTATGGGTTTCTGATCTCACCTCATAAAGATGTCTATCTTTTGAGGTATACCAACTAACTACCTATGAGGAAGTTATATAAGGTATCGACTCCCTTTTATGACAAAGTGTCATGAGTCTGAAATGGATTCCATGTATATCAACAAGTTTGGATACTAGTTGAAGTACCGCAAGGCATTGTGCCTACTGGTACTGTATAAGTCTTCAAGGAATACATACATGGATGGCAACATACCAACGTATAAAGCTAGGCTTTTAGCGGAAAGGTATCGTTATCAACATTGTGTTGATTTCGATTCAACCTTTTACCTGTTGCCACGGTAAATCCATTTGGATAATGCTTGCTAATGTTGCATGTTTCATTAGTGAAATATGTCAGCTTTACGGGAAAATCGCTTTCCTTCAAAGGAAACCTTTTGGAGGATGTTTATAACATCATGTCGGTTTTGTCGTACCAAAACTAGCAAACAAGGTTTGCGGGTTATTCGATCCATGTTTGGATTGATACAAGCATAGGTTCTTGGAATTATCGTTTTGATGAAATCATAATAGTTTATGATTAATTCAAAACGAAATTATTCTTGTGTATAATAGGAGGTTAGTGTGAGCGTACTGACAGTGGCTGTCCTATATAAATAATGATAATATGTCATTTCTTGGAAATGATATTCCCATAATAATAATCGGTGAAAGCTTGGCTTTCGAGAAATCTCTCCGAGAAACTCGTACATTGAAAAATGTACACGACCTGATGTCTCATATGCTTTGAGCATATGAATTCACAAACATGCCAATCCAAGTGATGGTCACTGGATTGATGTTAGGAACATCCGTTAGTATCTAGAGAACTAAGGATGTTGTCTTAGTCTATGGAGATGGAGAACTTGAAGTGACTGGGATCACTGTTGCAAGTTTCCTAACCGATAAAGATGACTAAAAGTCGCAAACAGTAATATACAGTTTGAATACAGTACAGTGAGTTGGAAATCTTCCAAGCAAGATACTGTTACCGTATAAACAACAATGAGGGTTAATTGCTGCAGGTGAGGCGGTAATAGAAGCCTTCTGGGTCGATAATAAATCTAATTAGATTAGATATAGTTCTGTTAGCTGCTGAGCTAGGCGTCAGCACAGGCTAAAGAATTAATGGTCTCATCAACGATCCAGATACATACTTCGATAATCATCTGATTCGTTCGAATCATACATCTCGGCGATGTGATGATCGAATAAATCGCATCAGACGATAATCATGCAAATCCGTTGACGAAAGCTTTTCTCAGTAATTTGAGCAACCGTACATAGTTCGGGTGTCAAGCACTCGAGTGACTGGCTATAGGCCAAGTGGGAGATTGTTGGACAATTATGACCCATAGCGTCACTATTTGTACAGATCATGGTGTTGTTGTACAAATTAACTATGTGACAAAGGAGATTGCACTCTTATCATTTGTGATTAGATCACCAAGATATATAAATGATGAGAGGTCCCTATGATTTTTTCCTGGACGGAGAATGATATGAGACAGTATCAGTCCACGAAGGATAAATCATTAAATATCCCTAGTCAGAGTATTATCGAGATTGGACATCGATAAATACGTAAAAGACTAGTATTACACTTGTGCACGTTGTGAGGGCACAACGGCATAGTTCTCATATATTTGGGAATAAGATACTCATGCAAGTGTAATAGGAGGTTGTGTTTTACCGATAGTTTGGGAAACAGCTTCGCTCTGGATAGACCCCCTCGGAATTCCATTGGTAGTATGATTATGTGTCTATGGAAGTCCGAAATCAGGGTAGGTGTATTTGGTCTTAACCTGAGACTTGCACCACTAACACTTGCGACAATCAATATACTTTGGTTGCGGTCGTCCAGGACTTTAACAGGTTCTGTGTACGCCAATGCTGGGTATATTGAGAATCATAGTGTGTTGGGTGTGATGTCAAGACGGAAGTATCACTCCAGTCATAATGGAGATGATGGTCACGTAGGATACGGGACTGGTTCTCTTAAATGCTGCAGCTATCGGGATAAAATGACAAGGTCAAGTTTATCCGATTATAGAGACTAGTCACCAGACATCCGACATGTGCTTCATACGGGGTAGACACAATTCCAGCCCCAGGCCTAGCACGTGATCATCCGATACTGGACAGAAATACGCAATACTACGTATACTATGCCTGATATAGATAATTTATTCATGTAAGGATGTTTCCGGAGAATTAGGTAGGCATGACGCTTTGCTAGAGGCCAACTTTGTCTTGTAAATCGGTATAAACGTAGTACTTGGTACTTACGTGTTTGGATAGGTCCGATGACCGAATTTACTGCCAACATATCTGGGGATCTCATGGGTCGCTTCCCAAAGATTCACCGATGACGTATGACTCGCACATTTTAATTAATCTGGGATTAATTAGAAGAGAGAGAAAATTAATATGGGATTAATTGTGGAGATATTTTATCTGGGATAAGATATCATTCAAAGAGAGATAACGATTAATTTGGAATTAATCGATAAATTAATATATTTGATATATTACACGAAATTAGATTTCGACGCGGAATTAAAATTAGGTATTAATTCGGGCGAACGAATTAATTTAGAATTAATTCGTTAGCGACGTGAATAATAATTATGTTAGGCATGATTATTTAATTAAATTAGATTTAATTACGTCACAACGGAAAATTCGTTAATTTGGAATTAGCGAACCCGAGCCCAGATTATTTGTGAGCGCATTCGCATTTCGAATTCGAGTGCGGCACGTAAGTCAAATCAAGTGTCAAATCGCTAGTAGCATCTAGCGTCACATCATTCATCAATCAAGTGATGGATGTCTTTCACTTTGAGTGATTGACGCCAGTCACTATTCATTGATTGATGGCTAGTGATGTGTGTGGTTGGCAAGCATTTATTGCTTTAATTGCTTGACTTTTTTGGAGTCAAAAATTGTGTATATGTTTTTGGGAAAATCATTTACAATTTTAGTAACAAAAACCATCTCTCTCTCCTCTCTTTCTTCTTCCTCTCACACGCCATTGGGGCCATTTTTCTGATTCTGTTTGCTGTGAAAAACTGAGAGGATGGGAAGCTTAAAGTCATGATTTTGTGGCAAAATCAAGAGTGCTAGCACACTACGAAGACATGTGAATGTTATAGGGAAGTCCACCCATGAGCCGGGAATCGTTCGACGAAGCTTGGAGCTTGACGAAGGAGCTCAAATGGCCGAAACCTGTGAGCTGCACACACCCTCACTGCCGAGCAGTCCACTGCCGAGCAAAAGGATTTTTGGTTGCCTACCGCGTCGCTCAACCGCTCGATGTAAGTATTACGCAACTTCGTTGTTGATATTCACACATGTTTTATTGCTTTTGATTCGATCCTTGGGACCGTAGAAATCCAACAGTATCTTCTAGTAAAGCTCGTGATCTTTCAATCTCCCAATAATGTTCCATTTTTCAATCACCTGAAAACAAAAGAAATAAATAAATATTACAGATAAAAATAAAGAAAATTAGATACAAGTAAATTAGATAGGTTCAAAATTAATAACTCAAGAAAAATAAGTCCCCGGCAACGGCGCCAAAAACTTGACCGGCGTAAACACAAACGTATAACGCAAGCGCACATATCGTTCAAGTAGTATAAAAATATCGATCCCACGAGGACTTAATTCCTACTGTTGTTATTAATTATTGATACTATTTATTTACAAGTATCTAATTATAGGGAGAAGGGAATTGATTGCTTTTGGTTGGTTGAATGTGGATTTAATAAATAAAATACTTAAAGACACAAAAGAAAATACTAAGGAAAATAACAAAAGATCTAGGGTTGTGACTCCACACAATATTATTATAAAGATGAATTGATTCTCTTATCTATGTGTAATAAATCAGTTTGCTAACCTGGAACACGAAAATATGCAAAAGCCTATGTCGATGGTCAGACGCAGATACCCAGTATAACCCAATTGAACCATATGTCCATGTCAACCAAATTACATGGATTCATTAAGATTAAGTTCCAATTATGGCTACCCCCGCCCAACATGTATATGTCTATCCTGTAAGGAAATCCATTAAAGGGTTATCTATCCTCAAGGAAGATCGTGGGCTATTGAATCTAAGGCTGAAACCTAAAATCCATATGTCTAGTTCATTTTAAGTTTACCACATCAATCTTATTGGTGATCAGACAACAAGAAGCATTAAGCTTAAGACTCAATAAACAAACTAAAGAATTACCCAATAAATAATTAAATCAATTATTAAGCCTAGTAATCTTGTGTTTCATCACTTCCCTAGAATAAAATAAAATGCTGGGGTTAGAGGATTCATATTTAATATTTCTTATCTAGGAATCTCACTTATTATAATATATAAATTATTTTATGTTCTGCTTTCTCAGGAATTAATAATGTTAAACATTTAAAACCAGCCATATAGGCGATAATCTATTTAGTCCAACTACACCAGCCATATAGGCGGTAATTATCTGTCACATAAAGACCAGCCATATAAGCGGTAAAGTAATTTATATTTAGAGCGACCATATAGGCGGTAATAAATTCTGCCATTAATTAATCCGGTTAAATTATAATTAAGTGAGATTTACCTAAATAATTATATTAAATGTTTCACCTTTACCCCAGCGGTAAATTAACTACAAAACATAAAGTAAATAAAGTAAATAAAATTTTATTACAAAAAGTAAAAGTACATAATTAAAAATACTAAAAGTAAAAATGCTAAATTAAAATTACAAAAACTAAAACACACAAGATGCAATCCTTAAAGTCCTTACAAAACTCAAGGAAGGCATGATTTGAATTCTGAAATCGCGCTGAATTTATAGGCGTCAGTAGGGGTCTGGCGTCGCGATGCCAGACTCGCGTTGCGACGCCGGTGATTGTCGACGTGGCACGCTCTGGTTCGTCGGCTCAGATTCTGGATAAGGTGATAAGGTGACACGTGGTAAAATGGTTGGGATCTCAATTATTGTGACACGTGGCGGCTTCTGATTGGTCGGCTCATATTCTTATCCGCAACGTGTTGATTTCGGATAAGTTTGTCAATAATTGATGCTAACGTGGCGACACGTGGCGAGAGTGACTGTCGGCACTGTAGGATGATGACACGTGGCACGGCGCATGTTAGCAGATCGGCTGTGATAGTGACACTTGGCACGGTGCACGTTAGCAAAGTCAAACTTTCTCAGATTCTGACTTGTGGACCCGGCGCACGTTAGCAAGTCTTGGTGCATGTTAGGCGTCGCGACGCCAAAGGCTTGCGCGTCGCGATGCGGACAAATTACAAAAATGTCTTTTTCGTCCTTTTTCACTGTTTTGGCTCCAAATTGCTTCCAATGCTTTCCAAACTTTATTTATCTACAAAATAACAATAAAACACATCAAAACGTTCACAAAACTCAAGAAACTATACAAAATATTAGGTTAAATGAGTGGGAAATAGTGATATAAATATCACTCATCAGTCGTAAGTCTCGGTCCTAGTACCCTACCCATGACAGCTCTCTGATCAAGCCATGCTTTGTACCGCCAGCCATCATGGGGCCCAAACTACATATCCTCCACAACCAGACTTCCACATACCTCACATATCAATTCCGAGGTAATATCTAACCTCCTCTCGAACAATCAAGTAAAAAACTGAAAATGATGCTTCTGAATTATTTCTGGATCAATGTTACTGATGAACATCCTATTGTGGGAAGATGTGGAACCCAAAGGTTCGGATCAGTGCCCTTCATAGCAGAATTGGGTCTAATCCATAGATAATTTAATGGAATATTATATTCCATTACGAGTGCATAGGAAAAAAATTGGGGATAAATTAGAGTCTGAAAGCTTAAAAATGATAGAAAACTAGCTTTACGGGTGGTGAACACTAAAAAGTGCACATTTATTAAGAGAAAAATTAATCTATTATACTTGTAGTTTCATTAATCCCTTTAATTTAGCAAATTTGTAAAATAATAATTAAATTTATGTTTTATATATTTTTATTGTGTTTTTTATTTCTTATGGATGTAAAATAATACTTTGGATGCATAACTAGAAAATTGGACATGATATTTGGATTTTGGAGGCCAAAAACTTGAAAGGGCGTTCTAACAATGTACAAATTCAGAAATTTCAACTCTGCATATAATTTTGTATTTTGGCCATAACTTCTTTTACTCCTATATCAGATAGAATTGATTCCAGTTCCAGATGAAAGAAGATTCAAATATCTACAAATTTGATGTTGACACGATTTTCTAATTCTGAAGTTTTCAAGACCAAAATTGACGAAAAATCCAAAGTGTGTTATATGTAAAAAAACAAAAAACAAAACAAAACAAAAAAGAATATTGGTGGAGGGTCAACATCCACTTTCAGTGGATGCCTCTTCATCTTCACAATTGCATTGCAATTGTCTTTTGCAATTATGAAGGCTAAGCTTCCTCTATAAATTAGAGGATGTCAGCCTTCAAAAACGAATGCTTTCTTTGAATTTTCTATATAATTTGGGAGAGTATCTTGTGTGTTTTTTAAAAATCTTTCTTGTAATTTCTTTTTTTATTAATAAAATTATGTGTGTTTTTATTCAAATTATGAGTAGCTAATTTCTTTTTACTGGGGTAAAGGGAGAAGCTTTTAATATGAAAATATAGATTAATCTCACTTATATTATGATATTAAATTATAATCTAATGATTAATATATAATTTAATTTTGGATTAATTATTGACAAATTTTATTACCGCCTATATGGCTGGTTTTATTTATTTGGCATAATTGAGTACCTAACTGGACTTGTTACAGATAAAATTATCACCGCATTTATGGCTGGTTTTATTTGTTTTGGCATAATTAATTCCTGAAATAAATTAATTAGGTAATAATGATAATTTATATATTATAAAAAATGAGATTTCTAAATTTGAAATATGAAAAGTGGATCCCCTAGTCCCAATATTTTATTTTATTATTGCAGTTTAATTTAAAATTTTCAATCACTCACACAATTCAATCTTTTTCTTTTCTCTCAAATTATTATTTTATTTTACTAAATCTATTCTTTGTGGATCGACCACACGCTTACTGGGTTATTTTATTACTTCGACACTCTTATACTTTGGAGTAAATAACCACTTTTGAGCGTGTCTAGTTTTTGGCGCCGTTGCCAGTGAATAAATTTAGTATATAGAATAATCTTTGTATATTTTTTTCTTTCTTTTTATTTTTATTTTTTTGTATTTATTTTTATTTTTTATATTTATTTTTTTTCTTTTATGCATCTCAATTTTTTTCTTTGTATTTGTGTAGATCCAAAATGTCTTGATTGATCCTTAATGAATCCTGAACTCAGACATCCCACTTACAGACATACCTTGTATTTAATTCTTCAAGGTTACCGGAGACAAAAAAAGTCAATTAAAATGCAACTTGCATTTTGCCAAAGAATTTCCTAAATCATCACCATCCAGAGATTCTTCCATAATTTTTTGTGAGAGCTTAATTCGAGAGATTGAGACAGCTGAACGAGAAATTAAATTGAGATCTGAATTGACAAGAATCATAGGACGTTTTTAGATCTAATCACTACATTTGTATTTTTTTTTATTTTTTCTTTTTTTTTTTGTCAATTTTATTTTTATTTTTATTTTTATTTTTATTTTCTCCCACTTATTTATTATTTTCTTTTTGTAAGTATTGCATTTGCATTTTTAAATTTTAGCATATTGTCTGCATTTAGATTACATGAAACATTAGTCTCGATCATCTAGCGGTAGATTAAATAGAGAGTCTACATCACCTCATCGTTAGTCAAAATGGCCGAGAACCAAAATGAAAATCCACCAACCCGAGTTGAAAACACAATTGATCAGGAAGAAAATGAGTCTCAGTATGGCGATCTTAATCATCCTAAGACATTCAGAAAATTCAAGAATCCTGCTAGGATGGGATCACCATCTTGCATTGTTTTTCCCCAGATGTAACACGTTTCAATTTTAAGCCACGTGTTATCCAACTTTTACCCACATTCCACGGTCTAGAATCAGAAAATCTTTATCAGCACTTAAGAGAATTTGAAAAGATATGTAACACTTGCACAGACCAAAATTACAGTATGAATATAATTCGATTAAAAATTTTCCCTTTTCTTTAAAGGATAAAGCTAAAATTTGGCTGCAGAACCTTAGGTCAGGATCTATCCGAACATAGGATGATTTGTAAGAACAGTTTCTAAAAAAAAAAATTTCCCCATCACAGGACAAACTCCTTTAAGAGGAGAATCACAACCTTCATACATTAGTCGGGGGAAACACTTTACCAATATTGGGAGAGATTTATAGAGATGTTGAATGTTTGTCTACATCACGGGTTTGAAATATGGAGGTTGGTTTCCTACTTCTACGAGGGTTTAACACCCTAAGATAGACAAGTTGTGGAAATGATGTGTAATGGTGAGTTTAAGGACAAAAATCCTGAAGATGCACTAGATTACCTAGAACACATAGCAGAGAATGATGGAGAGAAGTAAAATTTTGAGGAACTGGGAACACTGGAAGAAGAAAAACAAGAGGAAACATCAAATTTAGAGAAGTATGTATTTCTGCCTCTCTTACAAGCGATCATGAAGGAAGAATACCTCCAGAATGGAGTCATCAAGGCATGGGAGAAACTCTCACAAAACTCCAAAAATATTTTCCTTCTCTCCCCCAAAATTCTCTGATGAAAATTTACAAAGCACGCACATAAAGAATAAGGCTTCTTATGATCCATGGTATTCCTAGTGATATTCGTTGGGTAATAGAAGCAAGAGTTCGCTTGGCAGGTGAGTCATCCGACTCCTTCATTTCTTACATGGCTGGTTTAGGGAAAATCACATATGCTAAGAAACGAAGAGTTAAAAAGATAGGTGTTTATTATAAATATGCACGTTGGACGTGCAACACTCGTTGTCATTCTTTAGGAATGTTGTCTAACAATAGCGAAGATAGAATTCAATTCATTAGAGATAGCTTGAGTAATGAGTCTTTAGATGATATATCATTGACTCTTGAGACGCATCCTAGTGGATATGTTCATTGAGTAATTCACAATTTGCATACATAATTTCAAAAAGAAAGACAATAATACAGTCTCGGGAATCTGACTTTAAAAGACCATATTTGTCAATTTATAAGAAACTTGGATGAGAAGCATATCCCCGACCCATAAAAGACGTTCAAGCCGTTACTGGACGTAAAACTAGAGGAAGATATGAGCCACAATCACAACTAGCAATACATATTGTTCCAATTTATTACTTTGATTTCTTTTCCTTTAAATTACTGTTTTGATTTACTTTAATTTACCTTTTTGATTTCCTTTACTTTAATTTTTACTGACAGTATCTAAACTTTTTGACTTTCACGATCTATTTTACTGTTCATCTGACAATTGTCATTTTGTTGGTACTAGTGCTTTTATTACTCACCCTTTTTCACGATCCATAAATACAGCTCGTCATTTCTCTCTTCAACATATCCAGATAAGAGAGAGAATAAAAATGACGACAACTTCAAGGAGACGAGTCATTAATATCTGTGTTTTGTGTAACTAGCTCTGGAACTAAACCAGAATTTGTTGAGGCTGCAAAAGAATTGGGTTGAGTTATGGCGTAAAGAAACATGCACTTAGTATATGACGATGGCAATCTTGGATTGATAGGATGTGTTTCAAAGGTCGTACAAGAAGGTGGCGGTCAAATTTTAGGGATCATTCCAAAATCTTTGGCAAACGAAAATCTCATCGGAAAATTAAATGAAGAAGAATGAATTATCTCAGATATGTCAGAAAGACTTACTGAAATGATTAATCATACTGACACTTTTATTGCTTTATCAGGTGGGCTAGGCACACTGGCAGAAATTTTCACAGTGGCATGATGGGCGAACTTGAACATTCAACAAAAACCCATTGGACTACTTAATGTTAACAATTTTTTCGATTTTCTTTTAGTATATCTTGTTGATACCAAAATACTTTGGTTCATTTCGAAACCGGTGAAAGATATCGTCGTAACTGTAAGAAAAGTTGATGAATTAATTGATCAACTCTTAGCTTATGAACCAAAAATAGATCTCATTCTTTCTAAGTTGAACTAGTCTGATAATGATCGTGGCAAGAAGCGTAAAGTGGACTTGGATCTTAATCTGTATTTTTTCTTTTAAATAGTCCTAGATTCAATTGTCAATTCCACACTAACCAGATGATTACTTCTAAACTCTACTTCTTTTTCAGACATTGGGGACAATGTCTCAATCTGGTTTGGGGAGGGGATAATTGACTAGATAATTTTAATTTTCATGTTGTGTTTTTCTTTCAAAAATCCAAAAAAAAAAAGTTTTTTTATGTTGTTTTTGCTTTGTTGTTCTTTTGTGTGTAAGAAAAAAAACTGCACACAAACTAACAATAAATTTTTGACTAACCAAATGAAATTATTGTTCATAGGTGGTTGTGTAAGGGGTTTTCGCTCCTGAGATGCAACTCAAAATAATTCGTAACAAGTTATTTTTGTTCCTTTCTTTTTGAATCATTTAAATTTATGAATTCTCCATATTATTGATTAATTTTGAACTTTATAAGCTCATTTGACAGGTATGATCAACATACACGGTAACATATGATCATGGGTTTTAAGTGAAATATTATAATATTCAGTTCTCTAGTTTGTAGCAGGTAGCACCTAAAGGTTATGGAATTTGTTTTTTAATAAAAAAGTAATCATATTTTTACTTAGTAACTGGATATCTTGCTTCAACAAGTAGTGATTATTCACGTAAAACGGTAGAGTTTGAGTTAGTTTTGTTGGGAAGCGGCCGCGAGTGCGCAGCGGAAAATTAAAAATTATGATGCCGCTATCCCTTTGCCCAAGGCCCATTTGTTTTGATTATTCTACAAGCCTAGGCATGTTACTATATATTCTGAGCATAAAAACTCATAAAACATGCAAATAACATAAACTTAAACATGCTAACTATCATAAGAACTCTAATTAAAAATAAAGAAAGAAAAATACTTACTTGAACCGAAGACTCCTCCAGTCTTCCCTCCAATCTACAAGCTTTTCTCGAACTCAGCAAGCTCTTCCACATTCCAAAGAGCCACCCAAGTGTGTGGCCTCCAAAGGTGCACACACCAAAGCCAAAACTCAACGGCAAGACTACACCTTGAGTGCACATATATTTTTCCCTTGGTGCTAGCCTAGACAAATACATCAAAACTTTTAACTTGAGATTCCTCTAGTCAATTAGACTTAAGGATCCTAAGAATCAGTGGCTTACTCTTAAACTTTAGAGTTGTTCACTTATATAAACCCAAGATATGAAAGGTTTTGGTGTAAAAATTTGTAAAGAATTCTTTGGATTTATATAGGTGCTCCAAAGACAACAAAATTAATTTAGAATCCGATGTGGGATAAACGCTAATTAAATCTTAGCCATTGGATCTTAATATAGTGGTTTAATGAGATTATAAAACCCTAATAAGAGTTTGGGCCGAATTGGAATTCAAAAAAAATAAAAAAATTAAATAAATTTATTATTCACGTTTTTTTTCTTATTCATTTTTCCAATTTCCAAAGTGCCCCTATCGTCATTCACCAATCCCTAAGCCACTTTGGAACCTCATAAATGATTTGTTCAACACATTGAACCATTTATGAACAATTCCTACAGCAATCATATATGCTGTTAAATTTGTACTGTGCACTGTTAACCATTGATTTCGACTTTGTTGTGTGTAGCCTTTTGGGTTCCCCTCAAGTTGGACATGAAATGAATCGTGATAATTTAATCGAACATAAATTATCCTCTGATCAGATGGTCGTTCGATTTCAATGACCAAGGTTGACATCTAGCAACATGCCAAGGCCCCCAAATGAGAAGGAAAGATATATACTCATTCTGTATGCGATTTACATATGATACGGTCTATCGCCTCACTGTATCCCTACCGTTTGACCTAGGGTATGGAAAGTGTCTACCCAGTCAAAGGTATAATGTTGATAGTGTCATGAATCGTGCTAACCCAAGAATCTCACATGATTCTTCCGCTGTGGCCACAGTCTCAAGCACTGATCACACATATCAACCCGCGAACTGGAATACTACTCTTATTAGAAAATATTATCCGAGAGAGTGGCGATTCTCTGTTGTATCTTTACAAACTTCATGTGTTTCAACAAATGACCCAATCATACCCTTATGACCGGATCTTTGAACCGGGGAATGAGAATGTCAAAGTCATTTGATCCACACATAAGATTGTAAAGACCTCAAGTCTAAGGACTAGTCATACAATCGATACATGAAAGTTCTCACAGACACATGGGATAAACACTCCATGTGAAAACTTTCGGCGGTCAGTTCGATGGACACAAGCAACTCATGCATCCATGTGATACACCAAGCAGACGGATCTCTGCTAGTAGCCTATGAGATCGGCTACCCCACTTAAGGGCGGATCATATCATCATGTTAGTCTCTCGGCTTTGTGAACGCCCAGATTATTCACAAAACTATGACTATGAACGTTTGACAGTAATGATTCTCATAAGGCGTGGAAGCCATCATCTTATTACTCCAAGGGCTTTATTACAGTGTTTGATGATTCATATAATTTATGTAAGACGTGTATAATAAAGATTGTCATTTTATTAATTAATGAAAATATTACAAATACATGTACATATGCCCATCCACAAGTTGGGTATAGGGCATATCCCTAACAATCTCCCACTTGCACTATAGCCAACTAGTATGAATCTGGACACCATACTCTTGGGTGTGTCTATCATGATTTTGTTGAGTCAGCCCTTTAGTCAGAGAATCTGCAAGATTATCTTCTGTGGGTATTTTCTCTATAATAACTTCTTTTCTCTATAATAACTTTTTTTCTCTCAACAATCTCTCTGATGAGATGAAATCGCCTGATTACATGCTTGGATTTCTGGTGGGACTTTGGTTCCTTTGATTGAGCAATGGCGCCCGTGTTGTCACAGTACATCGTGATGCCATTCTTTATCGCGGGAAGCACTTCCAGCTCCGTGATGATTTTCTTTATCCAGACTGCTTCTTTAGCTGCCTCAGATGCTGTAATATACTCGACTTCAGTGGTGGAGCCCGCTGTAGTTGACTGCTTTAAGCTTTTCCAACTGACAGCTCTGTCATTCAAAGTAAACAGATATCCTATTTGCGATCTACTGTCATCCATATCGGTCTGAAAGCTCGCATCACGGTACCAATGAATTTAATCTCAGAACAATCTCCGTATGTCAAGAACACATCCTTAGTTCTTCTTAGATACTTGAGGATTGTTTTGATAGCTGCCCAGTGTTGCTCACCAGGATTTGTCTGATACCTGCTCGTTATGCTAAGAGCATAAGAGACATCAGGTCTTGTACATAGCATGTCATACATGATCGACCCTATTGCTGAAGCATAAGAGATCCTACTCATACGCTCTCTATATGAAGGAGTATGTGGACATTGCTCCTTGGATAATTTGATTCCTACTTGTCCACCTTGACAATTGTAATGCAATTGTCTTTTATAATTATGAAGGCTGAGCTTCCTCTATAAATTAGCGGATGCTCAGCCTTCAAAAATGGATGCTTTCTCTGTATTTTCTAAAGAATTGAGGAGAATATCTTGTGTGTCTTTTAAAAAAGTTTTCTTGTAACTTCTTTTCTTTTATTAATAATGTGTGTTTTTATTCAAATTATGAGAAGCTAATTTCTTTTTGTTGGGGTAAATGGAGAAGCTTTTTATATGAAAAAATATAGATTAATCTCACTTATATTACTATATATAAATTGTAATCTAATGATTAATATATAATTTAATTTTGGATTATTATTGACAAACTTTGTTACCGCTTATATTGGACTTGTTATAGACAAAGTTTTCACCGCCTTTATGGCTGGTTTTATTTATTTTGGCATAATTAATTCCTGAAATAAATTAATTGGGTAATAATGATAATTTATATAATATAAAAAGTGAGATTTTTCTAAATTTGAAATATTAAAAGTGGATCCCCTAGTCCCAGTATTTTATTTTATTATTGCAGTTTAATTTAAAATTTTCAATCACTCAAACAATTCAATCTTTTTCTTTTCTATAAATTATTATTTTATTTTACTAAATCTATTCCCTATGGATCGACTCCGGTATTACCATATTATTTTATTACTTTGACACTCTTATACTTGGGAGTAAATAATAACTTTTTTAGCGTGTCAACGTGCATCACGCGTCAATTATCTTACATAGCGCTTGCATGTGCGCAGATCGCGCATGCAAGCTGTGCGATACATTGTTTCTTTTTTTAATGAATTTCCTGCAGTTCTATTTCCGGAGAGTTGATGGAAATAGGGTTTTTAACCTAAATTATTTCCAATTTTTTCTAAACACTTCCAAACATCCAAAATATAATTTTAACATTAAAACCAAAATCAACACATGTTATAAAACAAAATCATATTTTTCAAAATATCAAATATTTTTACAAAAACATAAATTTATTCTAAATATGCACATGCGTAAATTTTGAATCCAAAATAAAAATCAAATTAGAATCCCACAATGAAGTGACTCAAGAACAATTTTAGGTCACTCAAATGTGGTCAAGTGATTCTAGAATGTTAGCCATAGCTCCAAACTTTCATGTAGAGTTCCAGACTCTAATTTTAAATTCATGTCCAACATTAACATTTTTGACCCAATCACAAGCATATTGTGTTTATGCTTCCAAAGCATCCGTACACAATTAATTAGCCTAATTTCAACATCAAGCTATGTTATTATGTATCCAATACATAATTCATCACTATATGTCTCACTAATGATAACTCACTAATGAAAACATAGCTTTGGAAAAGATCAAACTTACCTAGCAAACTTGATTCCAAGATCCAATCTTATTCTCCTTGTTGAAATGTTGAGAAGTTCCAAAGCTAGCAAGTTTGATTCCAAGATTCAATCTTCTTCTCCTTGTTGTAGAGAACTTCCAAAACTAGCAAACTTAATATGAAGATCTAATATTCTTCTCATTGTTATTGTAGAGAACTTCTAAAGCTTCTCCCATAAAATTTTACTTAGGCTAATATTTATTTCTTTTGCTTAATGCTTGTTTTAGCTTACTTTACCTTAATTAAAAACTTGTTCAAGCTTGCCATTTTATGGCAAAACTTATGTAATTTTTAATTAATAAAAGTTCTAATCAACTTTTATGTGGGTTTAATCCAATTTATTCAAATATATATAATTATGTGTGATTTATCACCTTTGTCTACCTTTTTGATTTAATCCAATTAAATCAAGACAAAGTTTAATTAATGGATTAGTTGAATGTCTACCACTTTGATTTAATCCAATTAAATCAAGTCAAATACAACTATTATGACATATTTGTAATTACCAAAATATCCTCCAATGGTATAGATATTTACAAAATTATAACTAAACCCTTGTGTGATTTTGGATTAATTCAATTAATCCAATTGGGTCAAAGTAAATAATTAATGTTATCCAATAACACTTAATTATTTTAGTTGATTACACTTCATATTGTGGGACTCTCCAAGTCCAGACACGTTCGTTATATAAGCATAGCTTATATGTACATAATTCAGCCATCTCTGAATTCGCGAAGAACACGAACGACCTTTCTAAACTATACAAGTTGAGGTCATCACATATGTTTACCAATCCCTCCGTTGTAGGCTATTTGAGTTGTGCTTAGGAAATATGGATTACACCGTCAAGTTTTCGAGGCGCACATCTCATGTCGACATGTCCATGATTCTTTACAATTAATCAGAATATTATTTCTGATACATGTGATCCACCCTAGATGATCGGCTTTGGCCAAAGTCTTAAGAATCGTGACTTACTCACATGGATACATAAACCTCTTATGGTACACATACGAGCCGGTGAATCATATCTTGATATGCACTTGATTAACGAGTGCATCGATCTACACCCAACGAACATCTAGCGGTCAGATCATGAAATATCTCTGACATATATGGCATCAAATTGTAGAGGATCACACACAAAATTAATGTTATCCTATAGTCAATGGATCACATATGCTACTCAACTCGAGGAGATTCCTATTAAAGGTAGTGTGTACTTCCAACTATTAAGAATCACATGTGAGTCATTCAATATTCGCTCCAATGAATACCCACATGTCTATACAAGCTTCCCTTGCTCATGGTACATCGGGTTAAACCATTGGAACTCCAATTCCAATATATGACATGTGCTAGTCTTTTAGGTTATAGGAATTCGAATGTATTCTAAAACCAACAACTAGAAATATTTTACTTTAAGAATAATTTATAATAGTAATTATTATCCCAATGTCAGACTACCAGTGTCCAGTATTACTACATGACTATTCTATGGTCGATGTCATTCTCAGCATATTTATATATCAAACTAATATGTATAATGACATTACCATTTAATAAGGTTGAAATGAAAATGTACTTATTTTATTAGTAAATAATAAAATATAATGTAACAATACAGTATTCGGATTTGCGCTCCAAGCATCAACTCCAACGCATCCGACATAATCGAGCATACACTGGGACGTCTAAATTATAAAGGTTATCCCATCCCATCTCGCACAATAAATCGATCTGTGTGGGCAGTAATAAGGAATAACACCGTCCATAACTTCATATACAAGTTCAGATTTTAGACCAAGTTTGGAGATTACTTCGAATTTCTTAAGAAACTCCGGAGAAAAGTTCAGATTTCCTAAGTTTTATGGATAATTCAAATTTTTTTTGTCATGTTAAGTTCACATATGAGACTTCGGCCTTATATATTTTTTACACTTCGGAGATCCGAAATGATGGATAATGCAGATGTATTTTGTCGTGTTATGTTCACTTAGGAGACCTCAGCCTTATATATTTTTGAAACTTCGGAGATTCGAAGTTTCGAAAAAAAAGAAGTTCAGTGTGGACTTCAAAGAATGTGACTAAGAAATAGAGAAATAAGTATATGTTTAACAATGACAATGGTTGATAAACGACTAAGGTTCTCTTTTCTCTCTGTCAATTTTCCAGTACCAATGTATCTGAGCTAAAAAATCTGGGCCGTCCATATCTAGGTGGGACCTATATGGTCCCGTTAACCGTCTGTCTATTTATTCCGTGATCGAGCCTCCTCTTCACTCCATTCCTTCCAAAATATTCAAAACACAACCTCATATTCTCTTTATTTCCTTCGCGACCACCACCACCAAAAACGTTGTCGTATAAGCTTCAAGTGAATATGACTTTGTGTTTATCAACTTCCCTCGAGTTTAAACACTTTTGCTTCGACAATTTGAAATGTAAAAATCTGAGCTTTAATGTGCCAAAGCAATTTGTAAAGATTGGTGATTTCTATTCAAAGAAGGATTGCATTCAAGTATCAACCCAGCTAAATGGCCACTTCGAAAAATCGTTCATAGGAAAGAAACGGCTGGATCAGGAGCCTCACAATAAGCTTGAATTTGTCAGAACTTTATTGATCGATAACTATGACAGCTACACTTGTAATATCTATCAGGAGTTTAGTACTATTAATGGCTATAAGTTGTTTTTATCCTTTGTGTTTTTATTTAAAGACCTTTTTTTTTAATTTTATCTTGGAAACATGTGTTGTGATTCTCAGATCACTGAAGAGTGTTTTGTGAGGAAAAATAAATATTCTCTATTACTACAATATTAGAGTTTACAAGTATTACAAAACTTGTATAAAAAACCTCACAAACTAACTACACTCTCTAACTTTCTTTACTTGAGCTTACATTCTAACTTTCTTTACTTGAAGCTTACTTGTTGGGGATAGTTTTGAGCTCTCAATTAGCTCTCAATATATAGTGAAACTTAAGCTCATTATTACAATCACTCAATAAATGCACCTAAAGCTATTTTGATGGTTTGCACCATTGTCAAAAGGTGGTGATCTCCTTTTTGACAATGGTGGCAAAAATCTTGGAAGGTTGCATCCAAGTTGGTGCAAGCTGGACACTACAATTCTCTCCCTCCAGCTGCATCTGAAACGATTGTCATCTGACAGCTATCATGGTTATGTCTCTACACAACTTTAGCTTGTCCTGAGTAATCACATTTGTTAACATGTCAGCTGGATTCTCATCGATATGAATCTTCACTAGTCTCAGCAGTCGTTGATCTATCACCTCATGTATCTAATGATAGCGAATATTGATGTGCTTCAACCGAGAATGATATATTGAGTTCTTGCTCAAGTTCATAGCACTCTGACTATCACAATGTATCTTGTACTCTGTCTGCTTGATCTCTAATTCTTGGAGAAAATTCTTTAACCATAACATTTCCTTTTCTGCTTCCGCTGCTGCAATATACTTAGCTTCTGTTGTGAATAATGCAATACGTCTCTGCAATCTTGACTACCATGACACAGCTCCCCCTGCAAAATCATACGTAGATGTATCAAATGCTTAGAGCATTACAATAGCACTCAATGAGTTGTTCAAAGCAAATCAAGAAATATCGTCTATTGTCTTATCTTCAAGAAACATTATATCCCTGCTTTTGATGACATTCTCTTCATTCAGGTCCCATAACCTGTATCTGAATTCCTCGTCTCCATAACCTATGAAGATGCATGGAGTAGTCTTTGCATCGATCTTCTGTTGGAAAATTATGACCCATAGCATCACTATTTGTACAGAACATGGTGTTGTTGTACAAATTAACTATGTGACAAAGGATATTGCTCTTTTATCATTTGTAATTAGATTACCGGGATATATAAATGATAAAAGTCCATATAATTAGTTCCGGATTGATAAGATATGAGACAGTATCAATCCATGAAGGTTTAATCATTAAAACATCCATAGTCAGAGTATTATCGAGATTGGGCATCGATAATGCGGAATAGACTAGTATTACACTTGTGCGTGTTATGGGAGCATAACGACATTGTTCTCATATATTTAAGTATTGGATACTTATGCAAGTGTAATAGGAGGTTGTGTTTACCGATGGTACGGAAACAGCTTCGCTCTGGATAGACCCCTCGAAATTCCATTGGTAGTATGACTATGTGTCTATGGGAGTCCGAATCAGGGTAGGTGTATTTGGTCTTAACCTGAGACTTGCACCGCTAATACTTGCGACAATCAATATACTTTGGTTTTGGTCGTCCAGGGCTTTAACAGGTTCTGTGTACGCCTCTTCTAGGTATATTGAGAATCGTAGTGTATTAGGTGTGATGTCAAGATGGAAGTATCACTCCAGTCATAATGGAGATGATGATCACGTAGGATACAGAACTGGTGCTCTTATATACTGCAGCTATCGGGATAATATGACAAGGTCATAGTTATCCGATTATAGAGACTAGTTACCAGAGATCTGATATGTGCTTCGTACGGGGCAGACACAATTCCAGCCCCAGGCCTAGCATGTGACATCTTATACTGGATCGCAATACGCAATACTACGTATACTACGTCTGATATAATTACATATTCCTTTAAGAATATTTATGGAGAATTGGGTAGGCACGGTCCTTTGCTAGAAGCCAACCATGTCTTGTAAATCGGTAAAAATGTAGCACTAGGTACGTACGTGTTCGGATAGTCCGACGACCGAATTTACTGCCAACATATCCGGGGATCTCATGGGTCGCTTCCCGAAGATTCACCGATGACGTATGACTCGCACATAATTAATCTGGGATTAATTATTAGAGAGAGAAAATTAATCTATGATTAATTACGGAGATATTTTATCTGGGATAAAATACTATTTAAAGAGAGAGAACGATTAATTTGGAATTAATCGATAAAATAATATATTCGATATATTATACGAAATTAGATTTCGACGCGGAATTAAAATTGGATTTTATTTCGGGCGAACGAGTTAATTTAGAATTAATTCGCTAGCGACGTGAATAGTAATTTTGTTATGCATAATTATTTAATTAAATTTTATTTAATTACGTCGCAACGAAAAATTCGTTAATTCGGAATTAGCGAACCCGAGCCCGGGAGTGTTTGTGGGCCCACTCGCATTTTGAATCAAGTGGGGCCCACAAGTCACATCACGCGTCACATCATTAGTCATTCTTATGATGGAAGTCACATCAACTTTGAGTGATGTGATGCTTGTCACTTTTTGTGATTGATGGGGGTGGTTGAAGACTTTAAAGTCTTTTATAATTCTTGGAAAGTGTATTATATATTTTGATTTTTGAAATCAAACACAACACACACAACTTCATCTCTCTCACTCTCCCTCATTCGGCATTGGAGCCAATTTTTCTCTCTTTTGCTTCTCTTTGCCGAGAACAACAATGATGAACAAGGAAATTTTGTGGCAAAATTTCCAAAGCTAGCACTTAAAGGGGTCTTACAAAGGTGATAGGGAAACACATTCATGAGCATGAAATTCATTCTAAAAGCTTGGAGCTTGAAGATCATCCATGGAGCACAAAAGAGGAGCTTGGCCGAGAATCTAATGGAGGAAAAGCTTGAAGAAATTTTTATGTTTCATCGCATCGCAAAGCTGATCAAAGTGAGTATTTCCGCAACTTAACTTTGATGTATTCACACGTTTAAATGCTTAATTTGATCTTGGGATAACCTAGTAAACCCAACATCTTCTACCTGAGCTCTTTAGATAAGTGTGCAAAGGTTAAACAACCGAATGTTCTAAGCTAGAAATATGAAGGATTCTTACTAGACCACACTTTCTGTATAATCTCAAAATTCAACGGTACGGATGTTGATCTTTTGATCAGGTAGCAGGTAGCACGAACAGCTTCTCCCCAGGATTGCTTTGACAGCTTAGCCATGCTGATCATGCTTCTGACTTTTTCCATACTGGTGCGGTTCATTTTTTCAGCAACACAATTACGCTGTGAGGTGCATGGAACAGTTTTTTCATGTCGAATGTCATGTCTTCCGCAGCAGGCATCAAACTCTTTGGAAGTGAACTCCCCTCCATTATCTGTGCAAAGGTACTTCAGGTTCTTCCATGTTTCATGCTCTTCCATGGCATGAAACATTTTGAAGTGATTTAGGACCTGATCCTTTATTTTTAGGAAATACACCTACACATTCCGAGAAGCTGTTGGGGTTTTGGCGCGGGCGTAGTGGAAGCTCGCGGTTCGAGTGAAATCACAATTTTAAAATCTTTTTAAATTACCGAATAAATTATTCAATATCCAATATGAATAATTCATTCATATTTCACCTAAACATATTTATTGGATATCAAATAATGACATAAATAGTTAAGAAACATCGCGAAACTTATACGAAAATGTTTTCCATAAAATGGCATAATACGCGTTTTTGACCGAACCGACCACCCAATGCACATGAGGGCTGCCCAGGTAAGACCCAACAGTGCTAGGGCAGTTCATGGGCTGCCCGAACAGTGACCAATTCACTGTTTGGGCAGTCGTCACTCGGTTGGCTCAAAAGTCACCCGGTAATACCGTTTTTCGCCGTTTTCACTTATTTCAACTCCGAAACAGTTTCTGGCAATTGTTCCAACACCCAAAACACATCCAATACATTTATATGATATAATTTTCATCACAATAAACCCATTTTTTCTAGATCTGATTTTGTAACAAAAATTATCAATTTTTCATGCTTTAATCCAACTTTTTCAACATTAATCACATTAATCACAACACCAATCCAAGCCACCACTAATGAAGCACCCAAGAACAATTCTAGGCATTACAAGAGTGTTCATAACACTCTAAAATGGCAACATATCATCAAATGATCAAATTGAACAATTATTACAATAATATCATTCAAATCTACTTCACACATGCACCAAACCTTCAATTCCATCCTCCAAATCAAAAAGCCCCAAATTCGTAAGAAAAGAAGAAACCCTAGAATCTATCTAGATGATCAAGAACAAGAAACATGCTTTCCAAGCTTAGGGATATTGAGGATTACCTTTAATCTCTTAATTTCCTAAAGCCTTTTCTTGATTTTCTTCACTTTTCTTCATTGAATCATCAAACAAAATTTGAGAGGTATTTTGAGGATAAGTTTCGGCCAAGGTGAACCAAGCATAAGAAAAGAAAAAAAAATTCTCTTTAAAATCTTGTAGTGACCGACTTAGGTAAGGGCATTTTGGTCAATTTCCAATTTTAATTCAATTAAATAAATGTAAGCTTTATGTTAGCAAATCAAATTTGCACACATTAAGCTTAATTTAAAACATGCCACATGTATCAATAATAATTAAACATATTGCATAACATTTATGTAATATGGATATTATTTAATTATTCAAATATTTAACATTTAAATATCTAAATAATTAATTAATATAATTATTATTATTATATATGTGTTTTATTTACATTAAATAAAAAATACATATATTAATGGCATGTGTCAAAATCTCATTTGACAATTAATTAATGTGTATCTAATCAAATTAAGTATCAAATACAAATACACAATAATTACGATTGACCAAAAATGCCCTTATGCACGTGTTTTCGTTTAACCGTTTAAACGATTCAAATTAACTCATTTAATACGGTGAAGTATTATGAATAATCTGTATTATTCATAATGTGTTGCCCAAGTGCTCAACGAGTACACTTGATATTGTGGGACTCTCTAAGTTTAGGTTTATCCGTCACGAAATCCAATTTTATGTCCATAATTCACCCACTCATGAATTATGACAACCATGGATAATCACGCTAAACTATGCAAGTCGAGGTCATTGTATACGTATAATCCCTCCGTCACAGGCTATCCATATTATACCTGGGATATAGATAAGAACGTCAAATCTTTATGGTATAATATAGTCGACTTTCAAATTTACGATCTCTAAAATAACACTCGGAACTCGCTTCTGAAGTTATACCATGGCCATGGATTTACTAGATCACAAACACGTGTAGGAAACTTATGCCCTATACACAGGACGACGAATTCTATCTTGATACGTACTGGATATCATGAGCATCAGTACACACCCAACGAACAGGCGGAGGTCTGATTTAAATAGATCGGTGACGTGACTGCCATCAAAGTGTGGAGGATAACTCATATATCCACTGTGGTATCTCAATTCGAAGGACTATTATGCTCGTTCAACTCGAGAAGATTCTTATTGACGTTGGTGTACCATCTATTAGGAAATATTCAGTTAGTCGTTCAGTGTTTATCAAATAAACACCTACATGTTTATACGAGTCTCCCGAGACTCATGGTTCATTGGGATAAACCATCGGACCAAGTCACGATATACGACATGTACTGGTCTCAGCAGATTTTACTAACCGGCCCATGTTAGTAAATCTTGACCAGGAACTTTATTTAAGGATATACAACTTATAGTGACGCTTCCCAATGTCAATTACAAACTACGTTGTAACTGCGCACTACATTGCAAATCCTAGGGTCTTTGTCTAATATACATGTATCACTAAATGAGATTTAGTTTCAATATAATCATAATTAGATATCCAATCGTAACTAGTTCGAATATATATAAAAAAGACAAGAAGTGCTACCATTAAGTAAGTAATATTATGGAATTATGGAAAAAAAATTGTTCGTATTCATGAATCAGACATAAATACGATCCGGATTGGCACTCCGAGCATCAACCCTAACAGAAGCATCGTCAATGAAATTTAGAAAGTATTTGTTACCGTCTAGTGAATTAACCTCCAAAGGACCACAAACATCAGAGCATAACAGACTGAACAACTCTGATCTTCTCGTAGAAGAGAAATTAAAAGAGACTTTATGTTGCTTACCGAACAGACAGTGATTGCAAGGATCTAGAGTCACATTCTTTGAGACAGTGATTAGATCATTCCTTGTCAAGGTAGACAACTCTCTCACTCATGTGACCGAGTCTCTGATGCCATAAATTTTGAAAAGCCTCTCGTTCAGCTACATTAGACTCTCTACACATATCTTCACATGAGTCTTGTATAAAGTGCCACAAATATGTCATCGGACGACGACCATGGCACATTTTATCATTCTTCATGTGTCATTGCTACAGTGACTAGCATAGTTCTGTTTGTCAAGGGCTACCCTCGAGAGTATATTGAGCCGAAGTTCTGAAACATGTCTCACACCCTTCAAGGTTATTATATACTTTTCATTTGTTCGCGTTTGAATATCACCAATTCCCACAATTTGAGAGGAACTGGTATTTCCCATCTCCACTGCTCTAAAGTCTCATGCTTTGTATGTTGTAAAGAAATCTCTATTTGGAGTAACTTGGTAGGATGTTGTAGTATCTACCACCCACTCAACATCTTGAGTTGCGGTGTGAAGGCATGTCTCTTATTGGATGGAGCATATAGCTACATTTCCCAAGGCAACTACTAGTGTCCCCACATCGTTGTTATTCGGCTAGGAATTGCCTTGACCATGCTCTCGTTGCAGCTTTCGGCTTTTTTAAGTGGCCTTCTATGCCACAATAGTATCACTTGTTAGTAGGCTTTCTTCCGTCTGTGGATTTGCCTATACTTTTACTTATACCTCTCCCTCTACCTAGATTTTTATCTCGTTATCTTCCTCGATTCTCCGTGATGAGGGCTTGTGTCTGATTTGTGCCCAAGTCTTTTCTTCTGGCCTCCTCATTTAACAAGGCATCTTTTACCATAGGCATAGCAAGTTTGCCTCCTGTAGCCGAATTGCTAAGAGTAACCACCAATGTCTCTCAACTATCAAGAAGATAACTGGGTAGTAAGAGAGCTTGTACTTCATCTCTCAGTTACATGTCTATTGCAGATAACTGGTTCACCAAGCTCTGGAACCTATTGGTGGCTCTGCTACTGAAGTTCCACTCATTGACATCAAGTTCACCAAACGCATAATGATTAAGGCTTTATTTTGAGCTGTCTTGGTCGGGTACATGTCTTCTAGCTTTATTCGTATTTTGTAAGCATTTGTATCTTGTGCTACGTGGTGGACGATGTTGTGACTGATCCATTGCCTAATATGACCCAGAGTTCTGTTATTTAGTTTATTCCAAAGAGACAGAATATGGTCTCACTCCCTTCACCTCGATTATATCGAACAGATCTTTGCAGTGCAAATAATCTATTATTTGAGGCCTCCAGAGGGAGTAATTGGTTTTTGTTAGCTTGATCATTGCACCTGAAGAGGAATCTTTCATTTCTATTTTAAGTTTAAAATTTAAAATGAAAATAGGATAAAATTAAGGCTGATTTTCACAAATCGGAGGTCACCAATATGTCCGGAACGGTCGAAAATGGTGGATTTGACTATTCGTTGGTCCAAATTCGACTCAGAGGCTGATTTGTAAATTTTTTAAAATTTATAAGGCTAAAATATAACTTTCATAGACTTCAGGGGGCTCAAGGAAATTTACCATGTATGCTAACGTGGCAGACACGTGGCAGCTGACAAGGTAGAAATAGGACCGCCGATAATGTGGCGAACACGTGCCGATGACGTGGCAGCTGACGTATCAGAAACCTTGCTGACGTGGCGTTGACTGTGCATTAACGTGCTGATGACGTGGCAGACACGTTTCGATGATGTGTCAAGACTCATTACTGATGTGGCGCTGACTGTGCGCTGATGTGGCACTGATTGTGCGCTGACGTGGCTGACACGTCAACATTTTCAACCTCTGGAAGCGGGTGAAGCGTGTGGCGCGACTGGGGATGCGTGGGCAGCTCTCTGTAAGGCTTGTGCGGCGTATGTGTCGTCTCTGTTGTTTCGTTTGCTCACCGGAAAAATACCACCGTGCTCGTCTCGACGTGAACAAGCTGATAATATGCTCAAAATTGATTTTTGAGAAGTTTCCCGAAACCCAAATTTTCTGCACCGAGTTTCGTTCTTCACCTCTGTGATCCCCAACGTATAACCAAAGCTCTGGTACCACTTGTTGTGATTCTTTGATCACTGAAGTAAGGGTGGCAATAAAGCCCGCGGCCCGGCCCGGCCCGGTCGGCCCGGCCCGGCCCGCGGGCTTTGGCCCGGCCCGGGGGTGGAAAAAGCCCGGGCCGGGCCTTGAAAAGAAAGCCCGGCACGGGCCCGGGCCCGGGCCGGGCTTTTCTATTTTGGCCCGGGCCCGGCCCGGCCCGGGCCAAAATTAAAAAAAAAAAAAAAAACATAAATATATATATATATTTTTAATATGTTTGTATCATTTTTATTTATTTTTAACATTTAAATTGTTAATTTATCAATGAAACTTGTGATTTATTTATAAATTGTATTTGTATATAGTGTAAATATATTTTATATTTATATATTTTTAATTTTTAAATTTTTTTTTTAATTTTCGGGCCCAAAAAAAAGCCCGGGCCCAAGCCCGGCCCGACTCGGGCCGGGCCGGCCCGGCCCGGAAGACGCCCGGGCCGGGCTTTTCCCGGGCCGGGCTTTTTTTTTGTTGGCCGGGCTCGGGCCGGGCTTCCAAAAGCCCGGCCCGGCCCGGCCCATTGCCACCCCTACACTGAAGAGTGTTTTGTTAGGAAAAATAAATACTCTCTATTACTACAAGAATGGAGTTTACAAGTATCATAAAACTTATACAAAAAAACCTCACAAACTAACTACTCTTTAAGTTCTCTTATTTGGAGCTTACACTCTAAGCTTTCTTTACTTAAAGCTTACTTGTTGGGGATGGTTTTGAACTCTTAATATGCTCTTAATTTATAGTGAAACTCAAGCTCAATATTACAACCACTCAATAAATGCACATAAAGTTATTTTAGTGGTTTGCACCATTATCAAAAGTTGGTGATCTTCTTTATGACAATGGTGGCAATAATCTTGGAAGGTTGCATCCAAATTGGTGCAAGCTAGATACTACAACATGTATTTGGTTTTTGAAATCACTTATCTTTGGTAACCCGGGTGAATTACAAATATCAAGAGATTTCATATAATTTTAATCTTGCGAAAGTACTCTCAAATGGATTCTAACTACCAGTACAAAGGTTTATATCTGAAGTCATGAACTAAAACATGTGCAGTTACCAATAATCCCCACAAGAACAAACACCATCCTTGAAATGGTGAAACCGATGCATGTACCTTACAATGATCAGCCGATTCTCAATCTTTGATATCAACTTAATCGCATTATGACAGTCTCCGCATATCCTGAGATTCTTGGTGATGCGAATGGTAGTCCCTGGAGCAGTTTTGATGATGCCAAAAGCAATGGCCAGCCTCTCACTGTGGTAACAAAGTGCCTCTTCTTTTGCCTCCTCTTCAATATCATGAAGCACAAAATCTGTCATCGGAATATAACCTAATCGTTTCATCGGAGCAGCTAACTCTTCAAGTCTAGAATAAATCTCATCAGATTCTGGATGAGACCTGTCTCCTACCCCAAACTTGTAAACTATACTGTTAAATTCGATTAAACTAAAACCCTGTTCTTTATTGGCTCCTCTTTTAGCCATCATCAACCTCACATTTTCAACTCCAGTCCACCTAGATTTAGCAGCATAGATGTTTGATAGTAACACATGATAGCCTGAGTTAGAGGGGTCTAGCTCAAAAATACGATAAGCAATTTTCTCCGCTAAATCTAAATTACCATAAATTCTGCATGCACCAAGCAAAGATCCCCAGATACTTGCATCAGGTTTCATTGGCATTTTCTCTATAAGTGTCTCTGCTTCATAAAGTTTCCTGCACGGCCAAGAATGTCAACCAGGCACGAGTAGTTGCTGAGTTTCGGTGCAATCCCAAACTTCTTCATCACTTCAAAATGCCTCTTGCCCTCTTCCAGTAACCCTGAATGACTACAAGCTGATAGAACACGAGTGAATGTTATATAATTTGGCCTCACCCCAGCTTTTACCATGTTATTGAAGAGATCAATTGCCTGCCTTCCTTGCCCATGAAATCCATAGCTAGCAATCATAGCACTCCAACAAACAACATCTTTCCCTTCTGTTTGATCAAATAATTTATGAGCTAAATCCAAACTGCCACACTTTGCATACATATCCATTACAGCAGTTGAAACCAAAACATCGGACTCAAACCCAGTTTTAATTACATAACTATGAAACCACTCACCTTTCCTGAGATCTCCAAGATTACCACAAGCTAAAAGCACGCTCAAAATACTCACCCTATTTGGCTTCAAACCTGAATCACGCATCAAATCGAAAAAACTCAACGTCTCACTGTTATATCCATTATGGGCATACCCAGAAATCATCGAAGTCCATGAAACCAAGTCCCTCACAGACATTTTATCGAACACTATGCGTGCATCCTCAACGTTACCACATTTTGTGTACATGTTCACTAAAGCAGCATTAACAAAAACATCAGAATCACACCCACAACATAACAAATGCTGGTGAATTAACTTGCCCGTCTGCAAGTCAGATAAGCCGGCGCATGATTTTAGAGTGAAGGGGAAGACAAACTTGTCAGGTCGTAAACCATTTTGCATCATTTTAATATACAAAGCCAAAGATTGGATGAATTTGCGTTGAGTGGCAGATTCTCTAATCAAAATATTGTAAAGATAGCTACGTGGGGTTGTAATATATTCAAAAACAAGCCTAGCAGCTCTTAGTTTCTTGAATGAAACATATAAAATAGCTATGTGATTTAGCAAATTATTGTCATTTTGGAGTCCACATGCATAGATTTTTGCATGGGACTTCTTTAGTGTGTCAAAGTTGGAACATTTTTGCAAACAAGAAAAGATAGTGAGGACTATTTGGTTGATGGGTTTGATGCGAGCCTTAGTTTCAGCAAGTAGAAGAAATTGAAGTTAAAGCTTGAAAAACTGTCAACAATCTAGCAGCGATGACAGCGGAAGAACACGAACGAGAAGCCCAAATACTAACAATTCCAACTATCCAGAAAACAACCACCCGTTAGTTTCCAAAGATTAAAATAAAAATAAAAACTGAAATGGTAGAACAAAAATGCAGAACAAGGTTCAACTGAGACTTGATGGGGGGAGTTCCAACAGAAACACCCCCTCCAAAAATTGGCGTATGCCGCTTTAAGCGGCGAGCACACGGTATTCTTTAGTAAAAGGCGAAAGAATAGTTCGCTCTGTGCTCACCGCACGGCTCCGTGAGAAGTTAAACTGGGCAAGCGTCTCGTTTTGTAAGTGGCAGTGCTTACTGCAAGTTCCCGCGCTTTCGATATGGGATATGCTATGAACTGGCAACGAGTACAAACAGGTAAACACATCCTAGAATTCCTACACCAACTGGGCAGCCCCAGCAGAAAAAACAAGGATTCCAATCCCCAAGAACTTGCTAATGAATTTGAACAGGTAAACACATCCTACGCCAACTGGGCAGCCACAGCAGAAACAATAAGGATTGCAATCCCAAAAACTTGCAAATGAATTTCAAAGCAGAAGCAAAAATGTAGCAGAAAAAAGAAGGATTGCAATCCCAAAAACTTGCAAATGAATTAGAAAGTTGAAGCAAAAATGTTAGCAAAAAATTTATAAATACTCTTTTCATTGCTTCGATGTGGATACCAAAGGGTTGAATTCATCTGCAGTTTCCTTTCAAATAGAAACTCTTACCTTGTTTTGTACATGCTAAATAATCATTACCTCTTTCAAATGACTGCCATACACTTATGTTGTAGTTTATCAGTAGATTTACGCTTTAAACTTTCTAAGAACCTTTTGCTCATGATACTAATTTTCATGTTTGAGTAACCTAATCTGGAGATTGTTAACTCCATTTGTAGATCGACCCGGAATTAATATCTTATTAACAGATTATACTTTATAAAAATTAAGCTGATGAACTTGAGTTCTTCCCTCAGTTGCAAATGGCTTATTGAAGTCAGTAAACACAATTTATACTAAAAACATGTTGTTGACGGCTGATTTTGGTCTCAGGGCAATATGAGAATATTACTCCCGAGACAATCCTCCCTCAATAGTAAATTTTTTCGGTTATGGGGGAACCGAAAGCAAACTTAGCAAAAGACAGATAAATACGCCAATCGACAAAGAGATTTAACGTGGTTCGGCGGATCAGATCTCACCTACGTCCACGGGCACAAAACGGATGATACTTTTATTCCTGAGATATGCTTCCCCGATCTCTCTTTTGTTTACAGGTCTGATGATAATGATTCTGATATTGATTCTGCTCTCAACTCTCAATGCTCTCAACTTGTTTTCCTTATGCACACTCTACCCTTCTATTTATAATAGTGTAGAAATCAGATTCCTTCTCCTATAAGAATTTCCTAGTTGAAACTATTCCCTTTCCCATAAGGATTCCTAGCAAAAACTACCTTTATTTCTCATACCCTATTAGAATATGATAACTTATCTCTTTACCCCATAAGAATATGATTACTTATCTCCTTTATCCCATAAGAATAGGATAACTTATCTCCTTACCCCATAAGAATAGGATAACTTATCTCCTTACCCCATAAGAATAGGATAACTTATCTTTTTATCCCATAAGAATATGATAACTTATCTCTGGAGCATATCTTGCTATCTGGTCGGTCTTTATGAGGTCGGTCACAACGGTCATCTGAACTGAGAATGCTGCTATCGATCTGACAATACATGTCCACCCGAGCTTAATTGGTCGGTCACTGATCACCAAGTTCTCGGCCCCTTACCGTTGGCGTATGCAACATCGAATGGTCGGGTCGGCATTAGTGGTCTCAATCAAGAAGGGAGTTACCCTTTTACCCCTGCCGTACTGCTTAAATATCATAGTGCTTAAAAAACACCATCAACACATGTCATATAGGAGGAAAATTGCTACTGACACAAATGTTTATAATGGGACAACCAAAAATAAGATTACATAACATTTCTCCTGGACTTCTATATTTCATTAATTAGAATATATATAAAATCAGCAATTCGACTGAACAATTCTAACACCCTTCAGGTTAGTGATCGATATATTTGCTTGAGTTCTTTTGCCACAACAATCATTGTTTCAGAGATACCTTTGAAGGCAAGCTATGTAAAGGCCTTCAATTGCTGCTCTGATCCATCTGCAAGAATTACAGAATCTACTATCTCATTGAACATATTATTTTCTATTTATTTCTTCACACAATCTGGTGAAACTTTTTGGAGGGGTGTGTTGCTATTACTTAAACATGCATAATTCATAAAAGAATAATAATCAACAACTATCATGTATGCATCACATAAATTAAGATCTTAGACAAATCTGAAAATAATTTGTGGATGAAGAAGAAAGAAATACCAAGTCGAGTAATTCTCTGTCATTAAGAACTTATTAGCCCCGTCTCGGTGCTCTACGGATTTTGTGGCTAACATCCTCCCAGGATTACTTGGATACTTCTTAAGAAGGGGCACTCCTTACACAAGAACAAGAACTACGAAGAATGATGGAAACTCTCTTGACTCAAAAGAAAAGACTCTTCTTAACAATGTATGAGACTTCTAGTTTTTATGGATCTTTTGAATGAACATCAAGGATCCTTTATATAGGCATGAAATAGTGCCTTAAAGGCACCCTTTGGTTTGGGGTGTAACCCTCCTAAGGGTTATACCCCTTCCATGTACCTTTTTATTTAGAGAATTTTCTACAATCCCCCACAATTCTCTAAATCTTCATGCAGACACTTAAGAGAGTTTCTGTGAACTAAAGCTGCATCGAAATAGGTAGCTTTCGCCTTGAACCTTTCCTAGTGAATGACAATCGGATTTACTTGGCAAACCAGTGACTCATAGTCTTGAACTGTTCTGCCGTTGGTGTAAACCAAGACAATTGCCAACACACAGCTTTACTTCGACCATTTCCCGTTCTACGGTTGTGTTCATTTCGGCCATGAACAGCGGTCCTGGATTCATCAAGCACTTTAGGGAAATCAGCCTGTAAAATCCCATGGAAGCGGCCTCACTTCTTACTTGAAATATGTGATCTACTATGAAGAGGTAATCTGCCTTTACCCCCATTAGGACTCATCTCATAATATAGTGATCATTAAAAGCCTTAGCTTATCATAACCTTGACAGACAACACTCTGTCATTATCGGAATGGGAAAGAGTACAAACTCTTCAGTGCTTGTTTTAAATTGCACAAAGTTTCAGTTGTCCATTTTGAACCTAAATCTTGGGATCTCCAGTCAGCTAGGTTGGGTTTCCACAGTGAAAATTCTTAATTTATAGGCTTCAAGCCCATTCCCCTCGATGACTTCTCAACTTGCTCTCTAGGTAAACCTTTAGTTAGTGGATCCGCTAGGTTTTCCTTTGATTTCACATAATCGATAGATATTATGCCATTTGAGAGCAGTTGACGTATGGTATTATGTCTCTGACGTATGTGTCGAGACTTATCATTAAACATTGTATTTTGGGCTCTCCCAATAGCCGATTGGCTATCACAATGTATGCTTATCGCTGGCACCGGTTTGGGCCAACCAGGAATATCCTCCAGGAAATTTTGAAGCCATTCTACTTCTTCCGCTGTTTTATCTAATGTTATGAACTCTGATTCCATAGTAGACCGGGCAATACATGTTTGCCTCGGGGATTTCCATGACACGGCTGCACTACCAAGTGTGAAAACAAATCCACTCGTAGATTTGGAATCCACTGTATCAGATATCCAGTTAGCATCGTTGTATCCCTTTAGAACAACATGATATCTCGCATAATGCAGCCCATATTTTGAATTTTCTTTCAGATACCTCAAAACTCTTACTATGGCTTTCCAGTGGTTATGTCCTGGATTGCTCGTATATCTGCTAAGCCGGTTCACAGCTTGAGCGATATCAGGTCGTGAGCAATTCGTGAGATACATCAGACTTCCGATGATTCTCGAATACTCTAATTGCGATACGCTTGAGCCAGTATTCTATGATAGATGAAGAGTTAGGTTAGCTACTCCCAAATCTTTCATATCAAATTTGCTGAATAACACTTTCTCGGTAGACTGAATCATTTCATGATTACTAAATTATCAGCATATCGTCTACGTAGAGACACACAATGACATATCCTTTTTGAGTTGATTTGGTGTACACACATGTATCACACTCATTGGTTTTAAACCCACTTGACAACATCTCTTTGTCAAATTTCTCATGCCATTGTTTAGGCACTTGTTTCAATCCGTACAAGGATTTTACAAGTTTGCACACCTTCTGTTCTTGTCCAGGAACATTAAACCCTTATGGTTGTTCCATGTAAATCTCTTCATCCAATTCACCATTCAAGAATGTCGTCTTTACATCCATTTGATGTATTTCAAGACCAATATATCTGTTATGGCTATGAGCATTCTTATTGATGTGATACGAGTCACTGGTGAATAAGTGTCAAAGTAATCAAGGTCTTCTTGTTCTCTATAACCTTTTATGATAAGCCTTGCCTTGTACTTATCTATTGATCCATCGGTTTCATCTTCCGTTTGAATATCCATTTGTAGCCCAGTGGCTTACAACCTGGAGGAAACTCAACCAACTCCCAAGTATGGTTTTGTAGGATTGAATCAATCTCATGCTGATAGCCTCTTTCCACAGAGGTGCCTCCGGAGAAGACATTGATTCTTTATAGCTTTGAAGCTCATTTTCTAACAAGTATGTTAGAAAATCGGGACCAAACGACTTAGACATTCTAGCTCTTTTGCTACGTCTAGGTTCGATTGTCTCAACGTTTGCACGTTGATATGATTCTTGGTCAACATGATCACTGTTTTTGACGGTATCAGTCATTCTTTTGAGAGACTCTGTTATTTGTCTTTCCTTACAAGGAAACGTCTCTTCAAAAAATGTGGCATTCCTTGACTCAATTATCATATTCCGATTGATGTCAGGAATCTCAGACTTGTGTACCAAGAATCGATACGCACTACTATTGCGAGCATATCCAATGAATATACAATCAACAGTTTTGGGTCATATTCTAACCTTCTTAGGTTTAGGAACCATTACTTTGGCAAGACACCCCCCACACTTTTAGGTATTTGTAGGAAGTGTGTGATCTTTCCACAACTCATATGGTGTCTTGTCCAATTGTGGGAACATGCACAGAGGTGGGCGACGTTGTACGGGCTCGCGGCCTGGTCGGAGTACGGAGTAGCCCGCGGGGGACTAAACCGGAGAATAAATGAGTCGCCACCCAGTGTGAACTGAGAAATGATTTAAGGCCGCACTCACCCCTCGCAAGGGAAGACCTCAAACCGTTGGGTTCGGAATGGTCCATTACTTATGCTAATTGTAATGAAAGGATTTATGAAATAATATAACCAAGTCTTATGCAACACATGCAAGATAATTTAATCAACACACAAGTTTGCACACCCATAAACGTAAATAAAAATGAAGACAAATGCATAACTCCATAAACATATTAAACAAAGAAGTGCGAAAATGTAAATAAATAATAACAGTAAAAGCGTTAATAATAAAGAGAAATGATTAAGTGCGTAATGTAAAAGAAATGACCAAAGAGGCAAACATGCATAAAATATGATAAAAAGAAGTTTGTTCATTGTATGTGCGTTTGTGTAGCGTTCGATGCATGGTAAAACAGAATGCATGCGTTCGAGTAGCGTTCAGAAACGCGTTCGAACGAAGATTACCAAAATTGTATCTAAAATGACATAAACACGTGCGTGAATGTTTCTCAAGTTGTACGTGGAGTTGTATCCCAAATACAGACCGCACTACCGTCCATTCGGATTCGGCTACGTAATTTATGTCTGAGTTTCCATCCGATATATCACGAGAGGCAACACTCAAGTATTAACATAATGCAAACATGAAAATAGACGTGAAGTATGATAATGCATATAACAATAATAACCGAAGAGACAAATATGTGAAATAACAAGGAAGATAAATAACACAAAATAAATGCGGAAAAATAAAACAACAATAAATGTAAATTAAATGCGAAATAATAAAAGACAAATAACACAAAATAAATGCGGAATAATAAATATGTGACCAAAGAATTTGACCGTTTTCAATGTAGGACTTCGCATACCCGGTTGGACGTATTTCACGTCCAACCAAGCATGCCGCGTCCAGGACGACAAAATAAAATATAATAAAGGGTGCCCTCAGGTCTTACCTTTTAAGTCACTTACCGGGAGGGGGTGGGAAGTCGCCGGAAGGGTTAACGTTTCCGCTATTTTTTATGGTTCGCTGGTTCGCTATTTCTGCTGTTTTGGAGTGCTGTTTTCTTTGTTTTTACTGTTGTTTTTTGTCACTGTTTTCACTGCTGTTTTCTTTGTTTTTGCTGATGTTTTCAGGCTGTTCTGGGCTAGTTTTGAGACGATTTTTGGACTGGTTTGGGGGCTGGTTTTGTCTCGGTTTGGGGAGTGTTTTAGGGGCTGTTTTGTCTTGGTTGAGTGCTTGATTTTGGTGTCGGTTTGTGGCTCTAAGAGGTTTTTTTTGGCGCTAGGGCTGCTGGTTTAAAGGTGATTTTTTCTTTTCAGTCAGGTGTTTTGTTGGTTATTGCTTTCGGCTGAGGGCAGTTTGGCTTTATGTTGTTCACGGTTTGGAGGGATGTCTTTAGGGTTCACGTGAGGAAGTGTCCGAGTTGCAATGTGTGAGTGGCATCTGTCTTGGCGGTGAGTGTGTGTGTATTGTTAACGTGTAAGTGTGTGTGGCTTCATTGAAAGAGTGACATGTGTGTGATGATGCCGTGGTGAATGTGCGTGTGGACAAGAGAGCCGTGTGAGTGAGTGGTCTGTGTAAGTGGTGTGTGTTTTGTGTGTGTTAGTCGGTGTGTGAGTGGCAGTTTGTGAGTGGCGTGATGGGCTGCTTGTATCCAGTGGAGGGCTGGTTGCTTAGTTTTTTGTTGTTTACGTGTCGTGAGTGGTTTACCGTGAGTGGATTTTAGGGTTTATTTGCTTTTCAAAAAAAAAATGAGAGATGAGAGAGAAATCTAGGAGCGTGAGAGTCTAAGGAAAAATGAAGCGGGGCCGATAGGGTTTGGTTATGGTGTCTTTTATAGTTACATGCTAGGGTTTTCTTGTTTTGGAAACAAATCAAGTAAAAAAAGGATGTATTTAATTAAATTATTTAGTAAAGAAATTATGTATTTTAGGTGAGGATTAGATTCTAAATATTTTTAAATGGAAGGAGATTTGATTGGATTGGACATGTGTTAAATGTGATTTGAACATTTTGGATTGGGCTTGGGCGAAATAGGATTTTTATGGGTTGCGAGGGTTTTGGGCCGAGGCTAATATTTTAATACATGAATTGATTAAGCGAACCCGAGGCTAAAATAGTGAGTTTAAATTTGACAAGGTATTTATTTTTCTGAATTTTCCCTTCCGACGTTTGTTTCCCGACTTCCGAAACTTATCGGGTAGTGCCTCCATACGAGGCTCATCATTGGGCTTTATGCAAAAATGCTGTGTCTACACCAATCTCATGTGAGGAAGCTTGTTCAGAACGTAGTTCGCGGAAAGCAAGGCTTCCCCCCACAAGTTCTGGGGTAAACAGAGCTTGTCAACATGACGTTCATCATTTCCTTCAACGTTCAATTTTTGCGCTCAGCAATCCCATTTTGTTGAGGCGAATAAGGAGCAGTAGTTTCGTGAATAATTCCATGATTGGAACAATATTCACCGAATGGTGACACATATTCACCACCTCTATCACTCCTGATTCTTTTGATTTTCTTGCCAAGTTGATTTTCAACTTCGTTCTTATAGTGTATAAAGCTCTCAATAGCTTCATTTTTGCTCCTCAGCAAATACACATAACCGAATCTTGTGCTATCATCGATAAAAGTGACAAAGTACTTTTTACCGCCTCTTGTTTGCACAATATTCATATCACACACATCAATGTGTACAAGTTCCAAGGGTTCAGAACTTTGTTATATGGAATGAAATGATGCTCTATGCATACACATGCCTCACATTTATGTTGGCTATCAATTACAAATTTAGGTATAAGGTCCATGTTAATTAATTTACACTTTGTATCATAATTAACATGTCCTAACCTCCCATGCCATACACTTTGTGACTCAATAATATAAGCGGAAGTTGTAGCTTTATTATTAGCACTGTGTCGATTGACAGTCATTACATTGAATTTGAAAAGGCCATCAGTGAGGTATCATTTTCCTACATAGACATCAGTTTTGGTCAATACAAACTTGTCAGAACAAATACAAGCTTAGAGAACCCGAGACCAAGTTCTTCCGAATATCTGGAACATGCAAAATATTCTTCAATATAAGCTTCGTTCCGGATGTCATCTTCAGAACCAATATGCCTTGTCCAACCACTCTAGAGGTAGACGAGTTTCCCATAGTTAGATGATCACCACCATCGACCTTCTGATATGAGGAATGCATCTTGCTATCAGTACAGATATGACCAGTAGCCACAATGTCTACCCATCATTTTCTCGGATTCCTAACCAAGTTGGCTTCAGTTACTACTGCTGAGAGGTTCATTTCTGAGATCTCACCAGTTAACTGCTTATCTTCAGCGACATGGGCCTCATTTTTCTTGCCCTTGTCCTGAGACTTCTTATTTCTACAGTCATTTGCTATGTGACCGTTTTTTCCACAGTTGTAGCACTTCCCATTGAACTTCTTGTTTGCTTGGGAAGATTCGGTTCTATTGTTCTTTCTCTTTTTGCTACCCTTTACATCATCGACGATGTTGGCCTTAGACTCCATAGTCTTGTAGCTGGCCTTTTCGGACTTCCTGTTGTCCTCTTCGATCCTCAATCGAACTTCAAGGTCTTCAAGGCTCATCTGCTTTTTTTTTGTTCAGATAGCTCCTGAAGTCCTTCCATGATGGAGGTAACTTTTTAATTATGGTGGCAACTTGAAACGTCTCACAGAGTTTCATCCCTTCATCCAATATTTCATGAATGATCAATTGCAATTCACCCAACTGAGACATTATTGTTCTTGAATCTACCATCTTGTAGTCCAAGAACCTACCCACAACAATTTATTTTGCCCGGCATCCTCGTTTTGTATTTCTTGTCGAGAGATTCCCAGAGAATCTTCGCAGAAACCATGCCTTGGTACACATTGTACAGGGTATTGTCAAGTCCTCCAAAAGGTAATTCTTGCATAAGAAGTCGCCTCACGACCATGTTTCTTCCCGCAGTTGCTTGGCTATTTCCGATTCACCCTCCACAGGATCCGGAGGATCTTTGAGGTACTTAGCCAACTGCAGAGTTGTCAGGTAGAACAACATTTTGCTCTGCCATTGCTTAAAGTTTGCTCCACCAAACTTTTTCGGTTTTTCTGCATGAGAGACCGGTACTGTGATATTTCCGGTAACCATATGTAACTTGAAAAAACCAACAGCGATCAATAAGTCTACAAAAGACAAATTGTACAATGATCAACAAATGATCTTATTCAAGTGATATACCAAGTATCCACTCATTGTTTTATTGGTCAGTGGTACCAATAAACACAAGTCCTTGAATTTTCGACCAAGATTTCTTATGAAAAGTAATAAAGGAATATTCCCAGAGGACGAGGGATGTCCGGAGTAACCACTTAAATCACTGACCACTTAGGCTCTTATCGTCTTTTTGACAGAATATCATTTAAACACTTCCTCAATAGAATCTCTTAGCAATTCAAACTTAGTATTACACTTTTAATCTCACAATACAATAATCAATATGTGTAAATATATGTGTTTATGTGTATGTGTCAATCAAGATTAGATGGAATTACTTGTGTAAGATTACACTTTTAATTCTCAACCAAGTATGCAACATATAATTAACAAATAACTTTCAACTTTATCATAATTAAACTAGGTGTATGTTTTGTGATAATTGAATATCCTAATACTAATATCAACTTTATCACTTATAACTTAGTGTATTAATATGTGATAATTGAAAATGCTTTAATTAACTTAAATCTATAATAACCAAGTTTATAAATTTTGATAAAAAATTATTCATTATATGATTTTCTTAAGTTAATTAATTAAATCTAAAATAACAAATTACAGTTCATAATTTACAGATTGCATGCAATTCCAGATTGCAGATTTCTTCAATTTTTTTTTTTTCCATTTCTGACGCATGTATGTTTTCCATTATTTTTTCAATGGTGAAAGTTATCATACAAATTACATGTACAATTCTCAGAAAACTAAATTTTCAGATAAATTGTTAATTATATTTTCTTACCGTTATTTTCCCAATTCTCACTATTCATTCTAATCATCGTACCCTTCAAATGAATACATGATAATCAACTAAGGCAATCAAAGTGACGCACTACCGCAAGTAAAATTCCAGAGCATAATGGCAAGTTTTGCCGTCATTTATTTCTTCAATTTCACAGTATGCATGAATCATACAAAAATCATATTTTACAACACAAAGAATAATAAATTCGTAAGATTGTTGGAGGGGTGTGTTGCTATTACTTAAACATGCATAATTCATAAAAGAATAATAATCAACAACTATCATGTATGCATCACATAAATTAAGATCTTAGACAAACCTGAAAATAATTTATTGATGAAGAAGAAAAAAATACCAAGTCGAGTAATTCTCTGTCCTTAAGAACTTATTAGTCTCGCCTCGGTGCTCTACGGATTTTATGGCTAACGTCCTCCCAGGATTACTTGGATACTTCTTGAGAAGGGGCACTCTTTACACAAAAACATGAACTATGAAGAATGGTGGAAACTCTATTGATTCAAAAGAAAGACTCTTCTTAACAATGTATGAGACTTCTAGTTTTTTATGGATCTTTTGAATGAATATCAATGATCCTTTATATAGGCATGGAAGGGTGCCTTAAGGACACCCTTTAATTTGGAGTGTAACTCCTAAGGGTTATATCCCTTCCATGTATCTTTTTATTTAGAGAATTTTCTACCAAACTTATCCATCACCATTTCCAAAACGGGAAATATCAGTTTCTCCATTACTCAGGCGCTATGAACCAGACGGTCTAAAATCAACATATTTTTCACTTATTTTCAGTTCCACTATATTTTTTTTAGCCTTGTAACAGACGGTCTAAATCAACTTCTAGTGTAGGAACAAATGCAAAAATTTCACCAACTAACAAAAGATTATCATCATAAAGGGCATTTTATTATCAGAAATCGTTTTTAAATGTTTATATATGTTAGAATATTTATTTTCAAGTTGTTATCACTGAGCAATGCTTTGGCATTAAAATTTCTGTAGACTTGCTCCAACACAATACCACAAGCAAATAGTCCTACCGCAAAACCTACTGCCTTTGCTCTTGATAATTCTTGCTACAAGATGACTCTGAATTTTGTTTTGTTCTCAATCATGCCGGATAGTAATTTTACCCTTCCCAATTAATCCCTTAATATTTAAATTAATCACAAATCACTTTAATTTGTTGCCGATTTCTTATTAACTCTATATGTTACAAGAACTCCAAGTTTGATCATATTGAAGAAATTCACAAACTTTATTGTTTTTCTCAACGTAAAAGATAAAACTTAATCATAAATTAAAATCCCCTTATCCAGCAGATTATACTCCATAATTATTGCTTATACTATATAAATGAACCAATAGTTCGCTTTCCCTTGCGAGGAACTCAACAATACTCTGATAGTTTGTGATTATAACTTCTAGCCACGAGACTAGAAAGATGATGGAGCAGAATCTTCGACAGTGAGTGCTCATCCTGATGATCATAGTGCTTCAGATTGACCTTTTTACTCCTGTGAGTGAAAACTCTAAAAAAAAAAAAAAAGCTGATGAATCTGAGTTCTTCCCTTCCCTCGGCGGCATATGGCTTATTGAAGTCACTAAATACAAATGACTTTCAGATATGGGTGTGCATTAATCGGTTTTAACCGATTAACCGAATCGTTTCGACCCATTTTTTTATTACGGTTCGGTTAATTTGGTTAAATCGGTTATTGCGGTTAAAATTTTTAATTTTTTTCGGTTATTCGGTTCGGTTACGGTTATGAGATTCGTTTAACCGAACCGACCGATTAACCGAAATTAAACTATATATATATATTTCAAAACCCTAAACTAAAAATAATACTTAAAAACCCTAGGTTCTCTCATCTCTGTACCAACTCTAGCCGCCAGTCATAAAATTGCAAATTCTCAAAATCCACATACAGCTTACAGTCACAAAATTCGATTTACAGCTTCAATTGCAGTCACAAATTTCCACTTACAGCTTCAATTACAGTCACAAAATTCCACTTACAGCTTCAAGCCTTCAATTGCAGTCTTCACCTTCTCGCCTTGTTCATCTGTAAGTTTCAGCGTTCTTTATACTGACTTTCAATACGTTGTAGCAGCGTTCTTTATACTGACTTTCTTAGAAGCATAAAAAGCATGTTTTGAAGACAACCCACATGTGTTCATGAAATATGAGACTGTAAAGGACTGTTCTTGTCCATTTACTTCAGCTTCTATTGATCTATTCTCTAAAAGTGAAGATGAAGAAAGCGACCTAACAATAAAAAATGTGTTTTGAACAAAACCCAGTTGGGTTTTCGAGTTAATGAGAACTGTTCTTGTCCATTTACTTCAGCTTCTATTGATCTATTCTCTAATCTTGAATCCAGTGATATGAAACCAAAACAATTTGTTTGTCTTTGTTTAATTACTTACTGCTATAGCTGGTATTGAAGTAGCTTTGTTTAATTAGTTCTCGTTTTGGTTGATTGTAATTGTTGGAGAAATTTGGACCATTTTAAGGCTTTGTTGACTTTGCCTTTGACCAAGTCTATTTTTGAGTGTATAATTGATATTGAGTTGTTGGAGTACTTCGTAACTACAAGATGGTATTAAATATAGTTATCTAATTTTTTAATATTTTAACACGTATAATAATATATTTTATGTTATTGCATGATAATGTGGTACCAACTTTGTATTTGAGAATTTTTTGAGATGTTGCCACTTTTATCCACGATTGCCGTGATTTGACTCACTACCTTGACACTAAAAGTTTGTGTTTAAGTAGCTGAGTCTTTACAGCTTCTGTTACAAATGCTAACTACTCCAACAAACTTTTGTTATCCAATGACTAATATTAACTACTTTAACTCACTAGTTAAAAGATTGATAACAGCCATGGTTTTTGAATTCTGAATTTTTTCTATTGTGTAAAATATATGTTCTGAATTCTGATATTTTCTTTTCTGTTTCAGATTGGAGGACCACTCGTGAAAATGAACCAAGGTGAAGCAAATGAAATTGGACAACCTGCAGATGAAACTTCTCATCCAAACACTAGTTAAAATCCAATTACGCAAGAGTCTTCATCTATTCCAGATACTTTGACTTCAAGGCCCCCAAAGATGAGGAAGAAAAGCAAGAAACGATCTGTAGTTTTGGATCACTTCACAAAGCCTGAAAGTGGTGATGAAAATCCTATAAGTAAGTGCAATTACTGTCATCGTGAATTTTGCAGTGGTTCCAAAACTAATGGTACATCATCTCTCAAATATCATCTTAGTATTTGCAAGAAATATTTAGCCACAAAGCCTGCAGACCCTAAACAATCCATTATTAGTATTCATGTCGACTCTAAAAGTCAAGAAGTTACCTCTTTAACTAATTGGAAGTTTGATCAGAATGCAATTAGGTTGGCTTTGATGAAAATGTTAATCATTGATGAACTGCCATTTAAATTCGTAGAGGGTGATGGGTTTAGGCATTTCATGAGTGTTTGCATGCCCACGTTTTCATATTAATTATGAAAGTTTCAGATTAGAAAACACGCACTAAATTACTGCCTCAACAGATAGAAATTAGACAGTTCGATGAATATGCTAATACTCACCATATATTGATGTTCAAAATGACTAGAAAAAATTTAAATAAAATAAAATAATGGTCACCCAACAACTCTACACATGGATGATCTATCTGGCAAGGATTACGGGATCTACTATCTCTGTCTCATCATTGAACATATTATATTCAATATATTTCTTCACACTATCCGGTAAAAATTATCCATTGCCATTATCAAAACCAGAAATATCAGTTTCTTTCTGTCCAACTAATAAAATCACTAGAGGCAATAAATCAAAGCTACAAATTAACATCACATTCTCAATTACATCACATGTGCTGGTCATGGGTTTGTCTTTCAGAAATAGACACCGAGTGGAAAGACAATTATAAAGCAGGTGAAGCGGTTCCTTTTGTAATTGAGATATTTGTACTGCTTGCTCTCTCCCTTTCGATGTGGGATTTCAGTAGATGCGTCCGCTAAACAACTCCAACTTTAATCATTCATTTACAAAAAAATAAAAATTCACCAACCAACAAAAGATTACCATTATAAAGGGCTTTTTATTATCTGAAATCGTTTAATAAATTAAGCTGATGAATTTGAGCACTTTCACATTGAGGAAAAAACCGAAACCTTTTCTATTACTTATAAAAATAGAAATATAAAATATAAACTTTACAAAACCTCACTACACTCTCTCTTTACAACTTTAGGATGAAGAAAACTCACTGGAAGGCCTTGAATTTATAGCACAAGATTGGCTACTGTTCACTCCTGATTTTGTGCCACATTTTGCTCCTTGATTTATGGCATCACCAAAGGTTTGATGTTTGTTTCTTCAAATTTCAAAAAGTCACCTAAAGTTGCATGACAACTTCTTCATGTCTCTTGTTTGCAGCTAGATCATCCTCGCATGAAGCTTCTTGCCAACTTGCATGACAGCTGCTCGATATTACAATTCTCCCCCTCCAACTGCATTCGAAACAATCATCATCTGAAAGCTATCCCGGCTATGTCTCTGTACAACTCTAGCTTGTCTCGAGTAACCACATTTGTTAATATGTCTGCTGGATTCTCATCTGTATGGATTTTCACTAGTCTCAGCAGTTGTTGATCCATTACTTCGCGTATCCAATGATAGAAAATATCAAAGTGTTTCGTTCGGGAATGATACATTGAGTTCTTGCTCAAGTCCAGAGCACTCTGACTATCACAATGTATCTTGTATTCTGTTTGTTTGATCCATAACTCTTGGAGAAAACGCTTTAGCCACAACATTTCCTTTCCTGCCTCAACTATAGCGATGTACTCAGCTTCTGTTGTGGATAATGCAATACACATTTGCAATCTTGACTGCCATGACACAGCTCCCCCTGCAAAAGTGTAGATGAAACCTGATGTAGATTTCCTACCATTAAGACCTCATGCCATATCTGAATATGTATAGCCATCCAAGATCGGATCAGCTCATCCGCAGCACAGACGAAACTTCGATGTACCCTTGAGGTACCTGAGAATCCATTTGATTGCCTCCCAGTGTTATTTTCCAGAGTTAGAGAGAAAACGACTCACTACACTCACTGCGTGTGTAATATCTGGTCTGGTACATACCATTGCATACATTAGGCTTCATGTTGGACAATTATGACCAATAGCGTCACTATTTGTACAGATCATGGTGTTATTAATGTTTTAATTACGGAGAAAATTAATCATATTAGCAAGATTCACCGATTTCAAAACTTTTTCTCGGATCAATTAAATAAAATTATTTATTTAATTATCCAATTATCAAATTCTAAAAAAAAATACACAAGAAATCAATTTTTTTGGTAATTACCGAATTGCCCAAAAACTTTGCATTTTGTTCATTTTAGTCCTAAATTGTTCAAAACAGTTTTGAATGATTCTAAATCATTTCTAAGATGAATTTAACATGTCATACATATCAAATACAAATTGCAACATAAAATCCCTAAATATTGTGCAAAGGCCGAGAGCCTCCTAAGGTGGGGAAATTGTGCATTTTGCACTTTATATGTTCAAAACACATTAAGATGAAATCCAATCAACCAAATATTTTATATGCATCATATACACATCCAAATACAAAACATAAATGAAAATACCCAAATTTGGAAGTGGTCTTAAACCCTAATTTTTCAATTTCAACAAATTGGACATATTAGACCAAATTAATTAAATCCAACATTTCAATCAAGTTTCTACAACACCAATCAAGCCTCACCACAATGAAATAACTATATAAAAATTATAGGTCACTTAAGAGTGGGTCAATAACTCTAGAATGGCAACTAATTTCTTAAACCATCAAAATAATGCTAATGAACACCTTAGAAGCATTCTATGATCTTATACATGCATAACCATATCCTCAAACTTCCATCCTCCAAAAAACAAAGAATAAAAAATAGAAAAACGTAAGAACATCACAAGATGAAGCCAACAACAAGAGGAACATTTTTCTCTCTAATGGCAAGTTGGAAATACTTACTAAAATCCAAGTTATCTTTGATTTTGTCTTTGTCTTTCTTCTTCTTCCTTTCAAGCTTCTTTTGTTTTCTTTTAATGGAGTTTTGGATAAGATTTTGGTTAATGAAAAAATATCTAACACTTACTTAGACATTTTTAGGCCTTGGCCGAATTCAACAAAAAGGAAAATACTAATATTTTTTTCAGTTTATTTCATTCAAGCCAACTTGCCCACTTGTCTTTTTAAAAATCATTAACACTTTAATGAATTTATTAAAGTCAAGTAAAGCATCTTTAAGTCATCTCAACATTTATCACAACTTTAACACATTTATATTTTAATTAATTTAATCATTTAACATTAAATAATTAAATAATTATTTATTTATTTAAATACAAATATATTAAATATATGTATTATATTTACAATAAATATCAAATACACATATATTTATGATATTAGTCAAATATCTCAATTTGACAATTAATTAATGTGTATTTTAATTAATCTAACATTAAATACAAATACACAAAAATTAGGAAATGACTATCGGGTCCCAACACATGCATTTTTCGTTTAACCTTTAAACGACTCTATAAATAATCAATATTATTTATAAATGTTGCCATAGTGCTCTATGAGTATATTTCATTAGTGAGACTCTCTAAATTCAGGCATATCCGTCACAAAATCCAATTTCGTGTCCATAATTTACCCATCCGTAAATTATGACGACCACGGATAAACTCGCTGAATCATACAGGTCGAGGTCATGGAAAATGTATAATTACTCCGTCACAGGTATCCGAATATATCCCAGAGATATAGATGTAAACGTCAAATCTCTATGGGGACAATCTCATCGACGTCTCTATTAGCAATCTCTAAAAGAACACTTCGAACTGGCTTCTAAAGTGTACCACATGCCCATGGTTTTTATTTGATTGCTAATCATATGGACTACCTATGCTCTGTACACAGAACTGACAGATCCTATCTTGATACACACATGACACCCTGAGGATCTATCCACACCCAACGAAGAGGCGGAGGTCTGATCTAAATAGATCGGTGACGTGACTGCCATCTAAGTGTGGAAGATGTCTCATGCGCCTACAATGGTATCTCAAGTCAAAGAATTAGTCATTCAGTGTTTATCCGCTATAAACACCTACACGTCTATACGAGTCTCCAAGACTCATTGTTCATTGAGAAACCATTGGAATCATTGTAGGACACAGAAATTGGTGACGTTGTTCCAGGCTCGCGGCCTAGTTGGGAGTACGGAGTAGCCCACGGGGGACTAAACCGGAGAATAAAGGAGTCGCCACCCAGTGTGAACTGGGAAATGATTTAAGGCCGCACTCACCCCTCGCAAGGGAAGACGTCAAACCGTTGGGTTCGGAATGGTCCCTTACTTATGTCACTTGTAATGAACGGATTTGTGCAATTTTAACCAAGTATACTCAACATACATTTGCAAAAGTAATCTAAATTCCTATAAGGCCTAAATCTAAGTTTGCATACTTTAAAAATAAATTTTCATAACGACAAACATACGATATCACACAATGAGCGTGTTGAATTATCAAATACGAAAAATAAATAACAACCTAAACATAAACGCAAATTAAACTCCTATTGCGAAAGAAAATAACTAAGTCATGCATAAAGAAATAACATACTAGACTAAAATAAATAACCTTCTAACGACCTAATCATGCTTGAATAGAAGTGTGGGACACAGAAACTGGGCGACGCATGCTGTTCTAGGCTCGCGGCCTAGTCGGGAGTGCGGAGTAGCCACGGGGGACTAAACCGGAGAATAATGGAGTTGCCACCAGGTGTGAACCGGGAAAATGAGATTTAAGGCCGCACTCACCCCTCGCAAGGGAAGACCTCAAACCGTTGGGTTCAGAATGGTCCCTTACTTATGTCACTTGTAATGAAAGGATTGGTGTAATAATTTAATCAAGCTTAAGTAACACTTATTTCCAAGAGTATCATGCTTCTAAATTCATATGCGCAAAATAAAACTTACACCTAAATTTGCATATATCTCACATCTAAGATTGCATGCTTGAAAGTACGTCAAAGTAGCAACGAACATACAACTTCATTGGCATATTGTATTCATGGAAACACAAGCACACACTAACCATGCAAGCACACATAAAAGCGAATCAAATAATGGCGAACATGTGATTTCATAGACATATCATACTTATACGTGCGGAAGCATAAACAAATAGCCATTACATGTCCATGTGTAAATAAAGGAGTCAATTAAGTACATAATGTAAAAAGACACTTAAGGATGCAATTAGGCATTAAAGTAAGCATGCTATGACGTGGTGCAAAAGAAGATAACTAATATGGAGACAAACACACATGTGAGCACTTTTCCAAGTGGTACGTGGAATTGTATCCCAAGTATAGACTGCACTACCGTCCATTCGGAATCGGCTACGGAATTTATGTCTGGGTTTCCATCCGATATACCACAAGAAATAATACTCAAATGCTATCACGACATGGATACACAAATGATAATAAATCAAGCTAAGACAAGGATAGAATATGCAATCAATAGATGAAAGACGCGGTAAATATCGTGGTAAAGGTAGCCTTTTAGGTTTTTCTTCCCCCAAATGGAGAACCTTTTTAGTCCAACACAATAAGCCCATGCGCTTTTCATTACAATGCGTACAAAGAATAAAGACAATAATATCAAACTTAGTATGTCCGATTGAACATATCTTATATTCAATCGAACACACATCAACCGGCGCGACAAAGCATCGTGGTAAAGGGTTTTAACCCCTCCAAATAGGGGACCTTTAATCCGACTTACTAAGCCCATACGCTCGATCGCATCATGCATACAAAGAATAAAGACAATAATATCAAACTTAGTATGCCTGATTGAACATATCTTACATTCAACCGGACACACATCAACCGGCGCGGCGAAGCATCGTGGTAAAGGGTTTTAACCCCTCCAAATAGGGGACCTTTAATCCGACTTACTAAGCCCATGCGCTCGATCGCATCATGCATAAACAAGTAACATGCCGAATTTAAATAACGAATAGTAAATAAATCAAAGCAACATAAAACAAAAGAAGGTGCCGTTTACTTAAGCGGTACGTGGAGTTGTATCCCGAGTAAAGATCATACTACCATCCATTCGGAATTGGCTATGAAATTTATGTCCGGGTTTCCATCCGATATACCGCGAGAGTTGACACATCTTTCATTTTATTCCAAGGCCACAACATACCATATTTCACAATTCATGCATTTTCTATCTATTCAAGGGCCACAACATGCTTCACTCAAAAAAAATCATGCAAACGAAACTCAATAAATAATAAAAATACAACTGAAAACAAGTGTGAAAAATACCCTCAGGTCTAACCTTTTATGTCGACTTTCGGACTCGCGTTTCACGGCCGTCGGAAGGGATATCACTCCGCAACTTTTCTGGTTCACTGGTTTGCGTCTTTCCTCGCTGTTTTCACTATTCGGGTGCTGTTTTCCAACGTTTCACTGCTCTTTTTGCTGCTTTTTTTCAGTCATTGTTTTTACTGTATAAGGCCACTGTTTTAGGTGATTTTGGAGGGCTGTTTGGGGGTAGTTTTCGTTACTGTTTGGGGTTTATTGTTTGCTCTCGGCTGGTCAGTTTGTGGGGTTGATGCGTGGCTTTGAGGGCTGTGTGGCGTGGAGTGGCAGAGTTATGTGTGTTGGTTGAGGCAGTAACGTGAAAGGGAAGTTGTTTATTGATCAGGTGGTGAGCTTTAGGTGATGCGTGAGGGGGTAGTCTGTTATGGCTGATGCGTCAAGGCATGGAGCAGTGAGGGCGTGTGGCCGTGTGCTATTGTGCATGGGGCAGGCTATGCTTAAGGGCTGGTGGGGACGTGCTGGATGAGGACTAATGGCGGCTAGTGGGGCAGAGGCTTTGGTTTATATTATTATGGTCAGTGTGCTTATCTTTATTGAAGGGCGTGATGGTGGCAGTGAGTGTAGTTTGGTTTGCCTTTAAGGGCTGTTTAGGGTTGCGTTTCTTATAGAGAGAGGGAGTGATGAGTGAGGAGAGGGCGTGAAGACTTAGGGATTCATTCTTTGTGTTGTTTTGCCGTGAGTGAGAGGAGATGAATGTCTTGGAAAAGTGTTGTTTATATAGACAAGAGCTAGGGCTTCTCCTTGTCTCACAAGGAAGGGATTTTGGCATTAAAGAGAGGATTTGATTTGGTGTTGGATAAGGAAATCAATGGATTGAGGGGGGGGGGGGGACAAAATTTGGTGAATTAGGAAGGTTGAATATTTGATTGGTGTTAATTAGGCATTTAATTTGTTAGATTAGGAAGTCAATATTTTTAATTGGTTATGATTGATTTTAATTAGGCATAATATTTCTTTAATTTAGTATATAATATTTTGGATTAGGAAGTTACAATATTTTAATTTGGTATAATTATATTTTTATGTCTTATTTAATTTGGTTTATCATTAATAATATTTTATTTATTTAATATTTAATTTAATTAATATTTGATTTAATTTGGATGTAATTTAGGGTGATATGGGCGTGTGGGCCTCTCTTGGTGGGCTAGGTGTTGTGTTGGTTTGGTGAGTGGGTTTGGGCCAAGGTTAAATGGTTCTGGGTTTTTTAGGCCAAATGTGCTTTAAAACGGAGGTCCAACGAGCGAGCTTGGAGCTAAACATGCAGTTAAAATTTAACGAAATGCCGATTCCCTTCCGACAACCGTTTCCCGCAACTTCCTCGACTAAAAAGGTAGTGCCTCCAAATGAGACTCATCATAGGGACTCACATGCAAAAATTCAGTGCCTACAACAAGGTTGGATGAAACGAAATATATGAATCTCTCAAGTGGTACGTGGCATTGTATCCCGAGTGCAAATTGCATTACCGTCCATTCGGATTCGGCTATAGAATTTATATCCAGGTTTCCATCTGATATACCGCAAAAGAGAACACATATTATGTTCATCCGGAAATTAAATCATACACTAATCCACAAACTCGTGCGAAATAAAGTAATAAAATAACTAAAAATAAGGATAAAATAAAAAAAAGGGTGCCCTCAAGTCTAACCTCTTTTGTCGTCTCTCTCAAAAATGCGGTATTCGGTTGTCGGAAGGGTTGATGCTTCAACTCCTCCGGTTTACTGGTTCAACCCTTTTCCTTCGCTGTTTTGCTATTTGGGCCGCTGTTTTTTTTACTTCCTCCGTTTCACTGCGGTTTCTGTCATTTTCGGTGGTGATATAAGGCAGTTTCTGGGTGTAGTTTTTCGGTGTTTTCAAGGACTATTTTAGTGGATATTGAGGGCTTGGCTTTATGCGTGAACTAGGGGGCTATATGCGTGTGAACTGGGCAGTTTGTGAGGAGGTCTTATGCGTTAATTTAGGGGCTTTGTGCGTTGAATGGGCAGATTTTGGCGTGAGGTAATGGTTTTGTGCGTTGAGGGTGTTGTGTGAGTGGGGTTGAAGGCAGGTGGCGTGAGTGTGTTGAGTGGCTATGTGTGACGTGAGTGGAATGTGTTGCGTGAGTGGCTATGTGGGCTGTGTTGCTTGCTGAATGGGCGTGAGCTAGGCAGGTGGCGTTGATGGTGTTGATGCTGAATGAAGGCTGTTGGTTTGTGTTGAAAGGGTGTTGATGCGTGAAGCAAGGGTTGCTGAGTGGAGGGTCGTTTCCTAATCGATGTGGGAAAAAATGGGTAAGGGTTTATGGCTTGGCTTTGTGCGTGAAGGGGTGTTGTTTAAAGAGGAGCTTATTTGATAGTCAATGTGGGACAAATAGGAGTGAATGGGTTGCAGTTTTTTTGGTGGTATGGGGTTATTTTTGGTGCAGTTTTCGGTGGGTTCTAGGACAACTTCAGGGGCTATTTTGTGTGAATATGGGAGGAAGAATGGAGGGCTGATCTGCGTGTTTCAGGGGGTTACAGTGAAGGGTCTTGGACGTGAGGTTGAGGGGCTTGTTCATGGTAGTTTAGGCGTGACAAAGGCTGTTTCTAGGGGGCTGTAGTGGCGTGTATTTGGGCTGCTGTATGGGGTTTTTTGGGCGTGTTAGTGGCTGTTTCTTCAAGGGTTGTGTTGGCGTGAATGAGCTTGATAGGAGAGGTGTCTTATGCTCTATATGTACTATGAAGGTGCTAGGGGTTTCAAGGGAGCTAAGGGTTCTTTATATAGGCAAATGAAGGTGCATTTATTGGGTAGGCTAACATTAATGAGGGTTATTAATTAGGTGGCTAACTTTGTTGAAAAAAAATGGAAATGGGATGGCTTAGTCATGGGATGGTTTAGTCATTGGCGTGGGGTTGCTAGATTAAATGCTTGATGTGTCATGATTGACTTGGTGATGGGAGGCCATTAATGGCTTGGAAAACTTTGTTGAAAATGGGGGGGTAAGGTAAATTTGAGGTCAAGGGTGTGGGGCATGCTTGGTGGAAGGTTAATTTGGTTATTTGAATAGTTAGTCTGAGAATGACAACGTCATGATACAACTCAATGTCAGTTGCGACGCTTTTGCAACAGCATCATGACTAGTCATTCTAAGGTCATTACGTCTTTACCATATAAAAAGAAATATTATATAAAAAAAAACTGTTTATATTATTCATAATAACAACGTTTTACAGTAGTATTCTCAAAGAAATACAACCTGGAATTGGCGCTCTGAGCACCAACCCCAATAAAATCTCCCACTTGCTCTAGTGCCAATATCGATTGTATCTAATACCCATTGACTCTACGTGTTTATCAAACAACTTCGGAGGTATGGCCTTCATCAACGGGTCTGCTACATTATCTTCACTCGGTACCTTGCACACGACAATATCCCCTCGCGACACAATCTCTCGAATGATGTGGTATTTTCATTCCATATGCTTCGAATTCTGATGTGCCCTTGGTTCCTTTGCTTGCGCAATGGCTCCAGTATTATCATAGTATAATGGAATCGTATTCTCGATACTTGGGACAACTCCCAATTCTGTGATAAAATTCTTTATCCACACAGCCTTATTTGCATCTTCAGAAGCTGCAATATATTCCGCCTCAATGGTGGAATCTGTTGTTGACCTCTGTTTGGAACTCTTCCAACAAACTGCACCTCCGTTAAGGGTAAAGATGAATCCAGATGTAGACTTTCTATCATCGGGATCCGATTGGAAATCGGAATCCGTATATCCGTTAACTTGCAGTTCGTATCCTCCATAAATTATCAACTTATCCTTAGTACCTTTAAGATACTTCAGGATATGTTTAATGGCCATCCAATGGTCATTACATGGATTGGACAGATATCGACTAGTTACGCTAACAGCGAAACTGATATCAGACCTCGTACATAACATGGCATATATTATGCTACCCAAACACGAAGCATAAGGTTGGTTAGACATTCTAACCTTCTCATCTTCTGTTTGTGGACTCATCTTCTTCGAAAGATGAATCCCATGTCTGAATGGTATGTTTGCTGTCTTACAGTTACCAAAATTATACCGTTCCAAGATCTTATTGATGTATGTTGATTGGGATAACCCAATCAGCCTCCTTTGTCTATCTCTATAGAGTTTTATCCTTAAAAAATAGGAATCTTCTCCCACGTCCTTCATGGAGAAATTCTTACAGAGGTTCGCTTTGACGCTTTGTAACATTCCTATATCATTCCCAATGATTAGGATGTCATCAACTAATAGGACTAAAAATACGACCATGCTCCCACTGGCCTTCTGATACACACATGATTCTTCTGAATTCTTGAGAAAACCAGACGATCTAATAATCTCGTCGAATCGATGATTCCAGCTTCGTGAAGCTTTTTTTAAGTCCATAAATGGACTTCTTAAGCTTACACACCATACTCGAGTTTTCGCTGGATGCAAAACCTTTCGGCTATTCCATATAGATTTCTTCATCAAGAAATCCATTTAGAAAAGCCGTTTTGACATCCATTTGCCAAAATTCGTAGTCATGATACGCAGCTATAGAAAGAAAAATCCTAATAGACTTAAGCATTGCAACTGGTGAAAATGTTTCATCGTAGTCGACACCTGGTCGTTGCGTGTAACCTTTTGCTACCAGTCGGGCTTTGTAAGTTTCAACCTTACCGTCAGGCCCACGCTTCATTTTGTAAACCAATTTACAACCGATAGGAACAATTCCTTCGGGAAGCGGAACCAAGTCCCAAACTTGATTCTCATGCATTGAGTCTATATCGGATTTCATGGCACTTTGCCATTTCACGGAATCGATGTCCAACATCGATTCTCTATAGGTAAAAGGATCAGTCTCTTCAACTAAGAGAACATCTAGACTCTTTTCTTGTATCAAATACAAGCGTTCAGGAGGTCTAGATACCCTTTCTGACCTACAGAGTGTGTTGTGTTGAAGGTCCTTCATCTACTTGAACTTCAGCTTTCTCCGTTGGTTCGTTGTTTTCAGGTTGGACTTCATCAAGTTCAACGTGTCTATGATTACCACCTTCTGACAAAAATTCTACTTCTAGAAATCTTGCGAAGCGAGCTACGAACACATTTCGATGCTCGGTATCATAGAACAGATATCCCCTCGTATTCTAAGGATATCTGAAAAACCTAAACTTTTGCCTTCGGGGCAAAAGCTTACCTTGCTCAGTCATCCTGACATAGGCAGGACAACCCCAAACCTTAATGTAACTAAGATTTGCTCTCCTACCGAACCATATCTCATACAAAGTCGTAGGAACAGCTTTTGAAGGAATCTTATTCAAAAGATATGCAGCTGTTAAAAAAGAGTAGCCCTATAAGAAACAGGGAATATCTGTGAAACTCAACATCGATCGGACCATATCCAATAAAGTCTTATTTCTCCTCTCAGACACTCCATTGTGCGGTGGAGTACTTGGAGGAGTATATTGAGCGAGAATCCCATTCTCCTTCATATAATCAATGAACTCACCACTCATATATTATCTGCCTCGATCAGATCGAAGGCATTTAATATATTGACCAGTTTGTTTTTCTACTTCATTTCGGAACTCTTTGAACTTTTCAAAGGTTTCCGATTTATCCCGCATCAAATAGACATAACCGTAATATGATAAATCATCGGTAAAGGTAACGAAGTATGAATAACCACTGTGAGTAGTCTGACTTAGTGGACCATATACATCAGAATGTACGAATTCCAGTAAGTTAGTGGCACAGTGTCCAAAACCTGAAAATGGGACTTTGGTCATCTTACCCTGAATACACGATTCACAAGTTGGATTGGATTCAATGGTAAGACCTGGTATCAAACCATTCCTAACCAATTGGGTAAGGCGTTTAATGCCTATATGACCTAGCCGCATATGCCAAAGTTCAGTATTATTAACAACAGGTAAACTACATTTATTAATTCCAGTATTCAAAATATCTTTTGAAGTTTGCAATGTATAATGACCATGCTTCTTTGGACAACAAAGGATCTGAATATTACGCTTATCATATAAATACACAGAACAGTTCTTAATATTAATATGATAGCCTTCTGTATCCAATACAAAAAGAGATATAATATTAGATACACATCCAGGTACAAAATAACAGTCATATAACAAAAGTGTCCCTTTCGGTAAATGGATCTCGCATACTCCCACTACAACTGCATCCAGTGAGTCTCCACTTTCGAATCGCAACTGCATCTCTTCAGGCTTTAGTTTCCTACTTTCCTTTAGCACATGCAACGAATTGCAAATGTGAATGGGACAAGCAGAATCTAAAATCCAGGTGGATGTACCAAGCCAAATAAATATCAATAACTGGAAAAATAAATGTACCTGATGTAGATGCTCTCTCATTCCTCAGCTGAGCAATGTAATCAGGACAGTTCATTTTCCAATTCCCGAATTTGCTGCAGTGATGACACTTGTCGTCAGAAGCCTTCTTGGGCTTAGCTATCTTTGCCTGTGGTTGAGGATCGAAACCCTTCTTCTTCTTCCCTTTCTTATTCTTTCCCTTTGACCAAGTCTGGGAAGAAGCAGAAAGTGAAGTCAACTGATCGATCAAATCGATCATGTGAAGAATATGTGAGCTCACAGCTTACCCCTCATCCAATCGCGCATGGAACAGTTCCATTGCGACCTTGTGTACAATGACTTGTTCTTGGTTCTCAAACGATTCTCTTAATCATGTCATCATACTATACGCATCTAACATGCCATAGTATTGTTTCTTGAGTCCCGATGAAAGCGAACTTAAGATGTATGATTTAACTTTTAAATCATCATCCTTCCAAGCTTGGAAGACTTCACGTTCCTCTGGTGTTGCGTCCTCTACCACAGCAAGGGGCAACGGACCCTCAAGAGCATATCCCAACTTCTCGAAATCGAGGAAAATCCTCAAATCCAAGTGTAAGTGTTCCTAGAACATGCCAAGATCAACTAAGTGTGATATGTGTGTGAATAAAATCAAAAGAGTTGCGGAAAATACTCACATTGATCGGATGAGTTCAAGACTTTTTATGCATTTCGGTAGAAGCTCAAAGCCTTCTTGAGTGTTTCCAACACTTGGGTGAGTTTCCCTATCACCTTGATTTACTCATTTAAGTGCTAGCTTGAACAAAAAAATGAAAGAAAATTTTCCCCTCCAAGGTTCAAAGTTTCGGCCATTGAGAGAGAAGAGGGAAATTTTGATTTTCAAAATCAATATATATCAAATACCAAATTTCCAAAAGTTGGTATTAGTCATTCAAAATGAAAAATATAAAATAAAGCTTGAGTGTAGAGATTGTTTGAATGTTGAAAAAGCAATCCAAGGCTTTACACTTTATTTCAACCACTTCCATCATAAGTCAAAAGTGTGATGTAAGTCAAGTGGGTCCCACCACTTGCAAATTCTGAATTTAAGTCGAACAATCTCAACGCGCAACTTCGCTCGGGCTCGGGTTCATTAATTCCGAATTAAGCGAATTACCGTTGGGACTTAATTAAATCCAATTTAATTAATTAAATAATAATGCCTCGCAATATTATTACTTAAGTCGCTTATGAATTAATTCTAAATTAATTCGTTCGCTTGAATTAAAATCTAATTTTAATCCCGTATTGAAATCTAATTTCAATTAATATATCTAATATATTATTTTAGCCCAATTAAATAAATTAAATAGTAAAATCTAATTTAACTGTTAAATTTACTTTACCGATTAATTCCAAATTAATCGCGTTCTCTCTTCTCGACGAATTTAATCCCAGATAAATTCTCGACGCAATTAATCCCAGATTAATTCTTTTTATTTTAATTAATCCCAGATTAATTTATTGCCGTAATTAATCCCATATTAATTTTCTCTCTCTCATAATTAATCACAGATTAATTTTCTGTTCGAGTCAAATCTCAACAGTGAATCTTAGGGAAGCGACCCAAGAGATCCCTGGATATGTTGGCAGTAAATACAATCATCGGACTATCCGAATACGTGTGTACCCAGTACCACGTACTTACCGATTTACAAGACATGGTTGGCTTATAGCAAAGCACAAGAACCTCATATTACACTTGCATGAGTATCCAATACCTAAATATATGAGAATTATGCCATTATGCCTCCATAATGCGCACAAGTGCAATACTAGTCTATTCCGCATTATCGATGTCCAGTCTCGATAATACTACGACTATGGATATTTAATTATTAAACCTTACGTGGATTAATATTGTCTCATATCTTATTAATCTGGTACTAATCATATGGACTTTTATCATTTATATATCCCACTAATCTAATTACAAATGATAAAATAGCAATTTCCTTTGTCACATAGTTAATTTATACAAAAACATCATGTTCTGTACAAATAATGATGCTATGGGTCATAATTTTCCAACAACAAGTCCCAATCGGCGAAGTTCTCAGTGCCATTGAGTTTGTTCGCATCTAACATACGCGCAAACTGATTAGTGGATGGTGCCGCCATCGTAAATCTATCATATAGATCACGAAAAACGGTTAGCAGAAATTAAGCAGTTTCATATAATATCAAAAGCATTAACTAGATCATGGATTTTTAATCTAAAAATGCCCCTCCCACTAAATCATGCAATACTGTAATCCCCAAACAGAATACAAAGATTTAATAATTAAATTAAATACAAATAGTGAAAGGTGGATCCCATGAATATATTTCAGCTCACAGTAGAGGCATGGTCTCGCCTATGTATATTCATCAGGTAGACAACTCATTTGTCAATCACTCACTAGTGACTCATGGGTTTCCGGTCCTGGTCGTTTCTCGTTGTGACTGATAAGGCAGGCCCACAAGGAGACGTACCAAGGTTAAACTCGTCAATGATAAACTCAAGCTACTTGCGTAACCCTGACAGCTAGGGCACGTTCAGGATTGCGCTTTCGCTTGAATTTATCTAATATCTGACATACATCCGGTATATATAAATCTCTATCGGCTATACCCTCACAGCAGAGGCACAGTCTCGGATGTAGTCACAGAGAAATATTCATAAACCGTATTGACAAGACGGACCATATAACATGCATCAAATACATAATTACATTTAAACCTTATTAATTAGGGATTTTCCGCAAAGTGTCATACACCCTAAATCTAATCAAATTAGATTAAAAAAAGCATGTATAAACTAAGACAACAAGATTAAACATTGAATTTAATGGGCTAATCATATTAGGGGGCCTAGAATCAGACTCGCTCTGATACCATTTTGAAGGGGTTATGTGGCGGAAATTCGGTAACGCAGCGAAACAGTGGAAAATCAAAATTTTCCGATTTCAAAAATTTTTCTCAGATCAATTAAATAAACTTATTTGTTTAATTATCCAATTATCAAATTCTGAAAAAAAATACACAATAAATCAAATTTCTTGGTAATTACCGAATTTCCCCAAAACTTTACATTTTGTTCATTTTAGTCCTAAATTGTTCAAAACAATTTTGGATGATTCTAAATCATTTCTAAGATGAATTTAACATGTCATACATATCAAATACAAATTGCAACATAAAATCCCTAAATATTGTGCAAAGGCCGAGAGCCTCCTAAGGTGGGGAAATTGTGCATTTTGCACTTTATATGTTCAAAAAACATTAAGATGAAATCCAATCAACCAAATATTTTATATGCATCATATACACATCCAAATACAAAACATAAATGAAAATACCCAAATTTGGAAGTGGTCTTAAACCCTAATATTTTCAATTTCAACAAATTGGACAAATTAGACCAAATTAATTAAATCCAACACTTCAATCAAGTTTCTACAACACCAATCAAGCCTCACCACAATGAAATAATTATAGAACAATTCTAGGTCACTTAAGAGTGGGTCAATAACTCTAGAATGACAACTAGTTTCTTAAATCATCAAAAGAATGCTAATTAACACCTTAGAAGCTTTCAATGATCTTTATACATGCATAACCATATCCACAAACTTCCATCCTCCAAAAACACAAAGAATAAAAAATAGAAAAACGTAAGAACATCACAAGATGAAGCCAACAACAAGAGGAACATTTTTCTATCTAATGGCAAGTTGGAAATACTTACTAAAATCAAAGTTATCTTTGATTTTGTCTTTGTCTTTCTTCTTCTTCCTCTCAAGCTTCTTTTGTTTTCCTTTAATGAAGTTTGGATAAGATTTTTGGTTAATGAAAAAATATCTAACACTTAGATATTTTTAGGCCTTGGCCGAATTCAACAAAAAGGAAAATACTAATATTTTTCAATTTATTTCATTCAAGCCAACTTGCCCACTTGTCTTTTTAAAATTCATTAACACTTTAATGAATTTATTAAAGTCAAGTAAAGCATCTTTAAGTCATCTCAACATTTATCACAACTTTAACACATTTATATTTTAATTAATTTAATCATTTAACAATTAATTAATTAATTAATTATTTAAATATAAATATATTAAATATATGTATTATATTTACAATAAATATCAAATACATATATATTTATGATATTAGTCAAACATTTCAATTTGACAATTAATTAATGTGTATTTTAATTAATCTAACATTAAATGCAAATACACAAAAATTAGGAAATGACTATCGGGTCCCAACACATGCATTTTTCGTTTAACCTTTAAACGACTCTGTAAATAATCAATATTATTTATAAATGTTGCCCTAGTGCTCTACGAGTATATTTCATTAGTGAGACTCTCTAAATTCAGGCATATCCGTCACGAAATCCAATTTTGTGTCCATAATTTACCCACCCGTAAATTATGACGACCACTGATAAACTCGCTGAATCATACAGGTCGAGGTCATGGAAAATGTATAATTCCTCCGTCACATGTATCCGGATATATCACAGAGATATAGATGTAAACGTCAAATCTCTATGGGGACAATCCCGTCGACGTCTTTATTAGCAATCTCTAAAAGAACACTTAGAACTGACTTCTAAAGTGTACCACGGGCCCATGGTTTTTATCTGATTTCTAATCATATGGACTACCTATGCTCTGTACACAGAACTGACGGATCCTATCTCGATACACACAGGATGTTGGACAATTATGACCCATAGCGTCACTATTTGTATAGATCACAGTGTTGTTGTACAAATTAACTATGTGACAAAGGAGATTGCACTCTTATCAAATGTGATTAGATCACCAAGATATATAAATGATAGGAGGTCCCTGTGATTTGTTCCTGGATTGAGAATGATATGAGACAGTATCAGTCCACGAAGGATAAATCATTAAATATCCCCAGTCAGAGTATTATCGAGATTGGACATCGATAAATACGTAAAAGACTAGTATTACACTTGTGCGCGTTGTGATGGCACTACGGCATAATTCTCATATATTTGGGTATAGGATACTCACGCAAGTGTAATAGGAGGTTGTGTTTTACCGATGGTACGGGAAACAGCTTCGCTCTGGATAGACCCCATTGGAATCCCATTGGTAGTTTGACTATGTGTCTATGGGAGTCTGCAATCAGGGTAGGTGTATTTGGTCTTAACCTGAGACTTGCACCGCTAATACTTGCGACAATCAATATACTTTGGTTGCGGTCGTCCAGGACTTTAACAGGTTCTGTGTACACCTCTGCTGGGTATATTAAGAATCGTAATGTATTGGGTGTGATGTTAAGACAAAAGTATCACTCCAGTCATATGGAGATGATGGTCACATAGGATACGGAACTCGTTCTCTTAAATGCTCGAGCTATCAGGATATTATGACTAGGTCATATATATCCGATTATAGAGACTATTTGCCCGACATCCGATATGTGCTTCGTACGGGGCAGACACAATTCCAGCCCCAGGCCTAGCACGTGAACATCCGATACTGGATCGACATACACAATACTACGTATACTACGCCTGATATATATAACATATTCCTATAAGGATATTTCTGGAGAATTGGGTAGGCATGGCGCTTTGCTAGAAGCCAACCTTGTCTTGTAAATCGGTACAAACGTAGTACTAGGTACTTACGTGTTTGGATAGTACGACGACCATATTTACTGCCAACATATCTGAGGATCTCATGGCTCGCTTCCCGAAGATTCACCGATGATGTATGACTCGCACTTTAATTAATCTGGGATTAATTTGATAAGAGAGAAAATTAATATGGGATTAATTACGGAAATTCAATGTTTAATCTTGCTGTCTTAGTTTATAAATGCTTGTTTTAATCTAATTTGATTAGATTTATGGTGTATGACACTTTGCGGAAAATCCATAATTAATAAGGTTTAAATGTAATTATGTATTTGAAGTTTGTTATATAGTCCGTCTTGTCAATACGGTTTATGAATATTTCTCTATGACTACATCTGAGACCGTTGCTCTGCTGTGAGGGTGTAGCCGATAGAGATTTATTTATTGCGGATGTATGTCAGATACTAGATAAATTCAAGCGAAAGAGCAACCCTGAATGTGCCCTAGCTGTCAGGGTTACGCAAGTAGCTTGAGTTTATCATTGACGAGTTTAACCTTGGTACATCTCCTTGTGGGCCTGCCTTAGCAGTCACAACGAGAAACGACCAGGACCGGAAACCCATGTGTCACTAGTGAGTGATTGACAAATGAGTTGTCTACCTGATGAATATACGTAGGCGAGACTGTGCCTCTGCTGTGAGCTGAAATATATTCATGGGATCCACCTTTCACTATTTGTATTTAATTTAATTATTAAATCTTTGTATTCTGTTTGGGGATTATAGTTTTGCATGATTTAGTTGGAGGGGCATTTTTAGATTAAAAATCCATTATCTAGTTAATGCTTTTGATATTATATGAAACTGCTTAATTTCTGCTAACCATTTTTCGTGATCTATATGATAGATTTGCGATGGCGGCACCATCCACTAATCAGTTTACGCGTATGTTAGATGCGAACAAACTCAAGGGAACTGAATTTCGCCGATTAGGACTTGGATTTGAGGATTGTCCTCGATTTCGAGAAGTTGGGATATGTTCTTGAGGGTCCGCTGCCCCTTGCTGTGGTAGAGGACACAACACCGGAGGCACGTGAAGTCTTCCAAGCTTGGAAGGATGATGATTTAAAAGTTAAATCATACATCTTAAGTTCGCTTTCAACGGGACTCAAGAAACAATACTATGACATGTTAGATGCGTATACTATGATGACACGATTAAGAGAATCGTTTGAGAACCAAGAACAAGCCATTGTTCACAAGGTCGCAATGGAATTGTTCCATACGCGATTGGATGAGGGGCAAACTGTGAGCTCGCATGTTCTTCACATGATCGATTTGATCGATCAGCTGAGGTAACATAATCTCCCTCTGAATGAAATTCTCGGTAGGAGTGTCATTCTTGGTTTGCTCTCAGCTTCATATCGCCAATTTGTGATGTATTTCAACATGAATGGGATTATCTGCACCTACCATGAGCTGCATATGATGTTACTCATGGTGGAAGAGGACCTCAAGAATGGAGTACCAACTCGCCCTCCCAGACCTACTTCACTTTCTGCTTCTTCCCAGACTTGGTCAAAGGGAAAGAAGAAGAAAGGGAATAAGAAGAAGGGTTTCGGTCCTCAACAGCAGGCAAAGATAGCTAAGCCCAAGAGGGCTTCTGATGACAAGTGCCATCACTGCAGCAAAGTCGGGCATTGGAAAATGAACTGTCCTGACTATATTGCTCAGCTGAGGAATGAGAGAGCATCTACATCATGTACATTTATTTTTCCAGTTATTGATATATCTTTGGCTTGTGAAGCCGTTACATCCACCTGGATTTTAGATTCTGCTTGTCCCATTCACATTTGCAATTCGTTGCAGGTGCTGAAGGAAAGTAGGAAACTGAAGCTTGGAGAGATGTAGTTGCGATTTGGGAGTGGAGACTCACTGGATGCAGTTGCAGTGGGAGTATGCAAGATCCCTTTTCCGAAAGGGACACTTTTGTTATATGACTGTTATTTTGTACCTGGATGTGTAGCTAATATTATATCTCTTTTTGTATTGGATACAGAAGGCTATTGTATTAATATTAATAAATGTTCTTTGTATTTATATGGTAAGCGTAATATTCAGATCCTCTGTTGTCCAAATAAGCATGGTCATTATACATTGCAAACTTCAAAAGATATTTTGAATACTGGAATTAATAAATGTAGTTTACCTGTTGTTAATAATACTGAACTTTGGCATATGCGGCTAGGTCATATAGGCGTTAAACGCCTTACCCAATTGGTTAGGAATGGTTTGATACCAGATCTTACAATTGAATCTTATCTAACTTGTGAATCGTGTATTGAGGGTAAGATGACCAAAGTCCCATTTTCAGGTGTTGGACACTGTGCGACTAACTTACTGGAACTCGTACATTCTGATGTATGTGGTCCACTAAGTCAGACTGCTCACAGTGGTTATTCATACTTCGTTACCTTTACCGATGATTTATCATGGTACGATTATGTCTATTTGATGCGACATAAATCGGAAACCTTTGAAAAGTTCAAAGAGTTCCGAAATGAAGTAGAAAAACAAACTTGTCAATATATTAAATGCCTTCGATCTGATCGAGGCGGAGAATATATGAGTGGTGAGTTCATTGATTATATGAAGGAGAATGGGATTCTCGCTCAATATACTCCTCCAGGTACTCCACAGCACAATGGAGTGTCTGAGAGGAGAAATCGGACTTTATTGGATATGGTCTGATCGATGTTGAGTTTCACAGATTTGCCCTATTTCTTATGGGGCTACTCTCTTTTAACAGCTGCGCATCTTTTGAATAAGATTCCTTCAAAAGTTATTCCTACGACTCCGTATGAGATATGGTTCGGTAGGAGACCAAATCTTAGTTACATTAAGGTTTGGGGTTGTCCTGCCTATATCACGATGACTCGGCAAGATAAGCTTTTACCCCGAAAGCAAAAGTTTAGGTTTGTCAGATATCATTTGAATACGATGGGATATATGTTCTATGATAATGAGCATCGAAATGTGTTCGTAGCTCGCTTCACAAGATTTCTAGATGTATAATTTTTGTCAGAAGGTGGTAATCATAGACAGGTTGAACTTGATGAAGTCCAACCAGAAAACAACGAACAAACGGAGGAACCTGAAGTTCAAGTAAATGAAAGACCTTCAACACACACACTCTGTAGGTCAGAAAGGGTATCTAGACCTCCTGAACGCTTGTATTTGATACAAGAAAATAGTCTAGATGTTCTCTTAGTTGAAGAGACTGATCATCTTACCTATAGAGAATCGATGTTGGACATCGATTCCGTGAAATGGCAAAGTGCCATGAAATCCGAGATAGACTCAATACATGAGAATCAAGTTTGGGACTTGGTTCCGCATCCCGAAGGAATTGTTCCTATCGGTTGTAAATGGGTTTACAAAAGGAAGCGAGGGCCTGACGGTAAGGTTGAAACTTACAAGGCCCGACTGGTAGCAAAAGGTTACACGCAACGACCTGGTGTCAACTACGATGAAACTTTTTCACCAGTTGAAATGCTTAAGTCTATTAGGATTTTTCTTTCTATAGCTGCGTATCATGACTACGAGATTTGGCAAATGGATGTCAAAACTGCTTTTCTAAATGGATTTCTTGATGAAGAAATCTATATGGAATAGCCGGAAGGTTTTGCATCCAGCGAAAACTCGGGTATGGTGTGTAAGCTTAAGAAGTCCATTTATGGACTTAAACAAGCTTCACGAAGCCGGAATCTTAGATTCGACGAGATTATTAGATTGTCTGGTTTTCTCAAGAATTCGGAAGAATCATGTGTGTATCAGAAGGCCAGTGGGAGCATGGTCATATTTTTAGTCCTATATATTGATGACATCCTAATCATTGGGAATGATATAGGAATGTTACAAAGCGTCAAAGCGAACCTCTGTAAGAATTTCTCCATGAAGGACCTGGGAGAAGCTTCTTATGTTTTAGGGATAAAACTCTATAGAGATAGACAAATGAGGCTGATTGGGTTATCTCAATCAATGTACATAGATAAGATCTTGGAATGGTATAATTTTGGTAACTGTAAGACATCAAACATACCGTTCAGACATGAGATTCATCTTTCGAAGAAGATGAGTCCACAAACAGAAGATGAGAAGGTTAGAATGTCTAACTAACCTTATGCTTCGTGTTTGGGTAGCATAATATATGTCATGTTATGTACGAGGCCTGATATCAGTTTTGCTGTTAGCATAACTAGTCGATATCAGTCCAATCCAGGTAATGACCATTGGATGGCCATTAAACATATCCTGAAGTATCTTAAAGGTACTAAGGATAAGTTGATAATTTATGAAGGATAAGAACTGCAAGTTAACGGGTATACGGATTCCGATTTCCAATCGGATCCCGATGATAGAAAGTCTACATCTGGATTCGTCTTTACCCTTAACGGAGGTGCAGTTTATTGGAAGAGTTCCAAACATGGGTCAACAGCAGATTCCACCACTGAGGCGGAATATATTGCAGCTTCTGAAGCTGCAAAGGAGGCTGTGTGGATAAAGAATTTTATCACAGAATTGGGAGTTGTCCCAAGTATCGAGAATGCGATTCCATTATACTATGATAATACTGGAGCCATTGCGCAAGCAAAGGAACCAAGGGCGTATCAGAAGTCGAAGCATGTGGAACGAAAGTACCACATCATTCGAGAGATTGTGTCGCGAGGGGTTTTTGTCGTGTGCAAGGTACCGAGTGAAGATAATGTAGCAGACCCGCTGACGAAGGCCATACCTCCGAAGTTGTTTGATGAACACGTAGAGTCGATGGGTATTAGATACAATTGATATTGGCACTAGAGCAAGTTGTAGATTTTGTTGGGGTTGGTGCTCAGAGCGCCAATTCCCGGTTGTATTTCGTTGAGAATGCTACTGTAAAACGTTGTTATTATGAATAATATAAGCAGTTTTTGTAATATAATATATCTTTTAATATGGTAAAGACGTAATGACCTTAGAATGACTAGTCATGATGCTGTTGCAAAAACGTCGCAACTGACATTGAGTTGTATCATGACAATGTCATTCTCAGACAGTTCTTAATCAAGGTTTACACTACTTGGTCATTAGTGTAAACCCGTTGAGACCGATACATGTCGTATACTGGAATATATGATTCCAATGGTTTCTTAATGAACCATCAGTCTTGGAGACTCGTATAGACGTGTAGGTGTTTATAGCGGAAAAACAATGAACGACTCATCGAAGATTCTTAATGGATGGTACACCAACGTCAATAAGAATCTTCTCGGGTTGAGTAGCACTTGTGATTCTTCGACTTGAGATACCACTGTGGGCATGAGACATCTTCCCCACTTAGATGGCAGTCACGTCACCGATCTATTTAGATCAGACCTCCGTCTGTTTGTTGGGTGTGGATAGATCCTCATGGTGTCCTGTTTGTATCGAGATAGGATCTGTCAGTTCTGTGTACTGAGCGTAGGTAGTCCATATGATTAGCAATCAGATAAAAACCATGGGCCCGTGGTACACTTTAGAAGTCAGTTCTAAGTGTCCTTTTAGAGATTTCTAATAGAGACGTTGACGGGATTGTCCCCATAGAGATTTGACGTTTACATCTATATCTCTGGGATATATCCGGATACCTGTGACAGAGGAAATATACATTTTCCATGACCTCGACCTGTATGATTCCGCGAGTTTATCTGTGGTCGTCATAATTTACGGGTGGGTAAATTATAGACACGAAATTGGATTTCGTGACAGATATGCCTGAATTTAGAGAGTCTCACTAATAAAATATACTCATAGAGCAATGGGGCAACATTTATAAATAATATTGATTATTTATAGAGTCGTTTAAAGGTTAAACGAAAAATGCATGTGTTGGGACCCGATAGTCATTTCCTAATTTTTGTGTATTTGCATTTAATGTTAGATTAATTCAAATACACATTAATTAATTGTCAAATTGAGATATTTGACTAATATCATAAATATATATGTATTTGATATTTATTGTAAATATAATACATATATTTAATATATTTATATTTAAATAAATAATTATTTATTTAATTGTTAAATGATTAAATTAATTAAAATATAAATATGTTAAAGTTGTGATAAATGTTGATATGACTTAAGGATTCTTTACTTGACTTTAATAAATTCATTAAAGTGTTAATGATTTTAAAAAGACAAGTTGGCAAGTTGGCTTGAATGAAATAAATTGAAAAAATAATAGTATTTTCCTTTTTGTTGAATTTGGCCAAGGCCTAAAAATGTCTAAGTGTTAGATATTTTTTCATTAACCAAAAATCTAATTCAAAACTCCATTAAAAGAAAACAAAAGAAGCTTAAGAGGAAGAAGAAGAAAGACAAAGACAAAATCAAAGATAACTTGGATTTTAGTAAATATTCCAACTTGCCATTAGAGAGAAAAATATTCCTCTTGTTGTTGGCTTCATCTTGTGATGTTCTTATATTTTCTATTCTTTATTCTTTGTGTTTTTGGAGGATGTAAGTTTGAGGATAGGTTTATGCATCTATAAAGATCATAGAATGCTTCTAAGGTGTTAATTAACATTCTTTTGATGGTTTAAGAAACTAGTTGTCATTCTAGAGTTATTGACCCACTCTTAAGTGACCTAGAATTGTTCTATAGTTATTTCATTGTGGTGAGGCTTGATTGGTGTTGTAGAAACTTGATTGAAGTGTTGGATTTAATTAATTTGGTCTAATTTGTCCAATTTATTGAAATTGAAAAATTAGGGTTTAAGACCACTTCCAAATTTGGGGCTTTTCATTTATGTTGTATATTTGGATGTGTATATGATGCATATAAAATATTGGGTTGATTGGATTTCATCTTAATTTGAACATATAAAGTGCAAAATGCATAATTTCCCCATCTTATGAGGCTCTCGGCCTTTGCACAATATTTAGGGATTTTATGTTTCAATTTGTATTTGATATGTTTGACATGTTAAATTCATTTTAGAAAAGATTTACAATCAGCCAAAATTGTTTTGAACAATTTATTACTAAAATGAACAAAATGCAAAGTTTTGGGGCAATTCGGTAATTATCAAGAAATTTGATTTCTGGTGTATTTTTTTTCAGAATTTGATAATTGGATAATTAAATAAATAAGTTTATTATTTGATCCGAGAAAAAAAATTTGAAATCGAAAAATTTTGATTTTCCACTGTTTCGCTGCGTTACCAGATTTCCGCCACATAACCCCTTCAAAGTTTCCAAGACGCACATCTCATGTCGACATGTCCATGATTCTTCATAACTGATGCGATCCACCATAGGTGATCGACTTTGGCCAAAGATTTAAGAATCGTGACTTTATTCACATTGATACCTAAACCCATTATGGTACACATATGGGCCGACAGATCATATCTTGATTCACACTTAATTACTGAGTGCATCGGTCCACACCCAACGAACATCTAGAGGCCAGACCATGAAAGGTTTCTGACATACATGGCATTTAAGTGTGGAGGATCTCACACAAAATCAATGATATCCTATAGTCAAAGGATTACATATGCTACTCGACTCGAGGAGATTCCTATTGACGGTGGTGTGTACTTCCAACTATTAGGAATCACTTGTGAGTCATTCAGTATTCGCTCCAATGAATACCCACATGTCTATACAAGTTTCCAAAACTCATGGTACATCGCGTTAAACCCACTAACTTTCTTATAAACACATGGTTCTTCCTCATTTTTGATGAATCCAGATAATCTAATTATCTCATCAAAATGACGATTCCAGCTTCGGGATGTCTGTTTAAGTCTCTAATTAGACTTTTGGAGCTTACAAACCAAGTTTTAAGTCTCACTGAATACGAAACCCTCTGGTTGTTCCATATAGATATCATCCTCAAGGAATCCATTTAGGAAAGCGGTTTTCACATCCATCTACCATATCTCATAGTCGTGATATGCAGCAATGGCTAAAAGAATCCTAATGGATATAAGCATGGCTACTAGTGAAAAAGTTTCCTCATAGTCAATCCCAGGACATTGAGTGTAACATTTCGCTACCAGTCAGGCCTTAAAGATTTCCACTTTTCCATCGGGCCCTCGCTTCCTTTTGTAAACCCATTTACAACCAATAGGTTTAAATCCTTCAGGAAGTTCAACTAAGTCCCAGACTTGATTGGCATGCATTGAATCCATTTCGGATTTCATGGCTTCTTGCCATTTTCCCGAATCGATATCCAATATCGTTTCCTTATACGTAGTCGGATCTGTTTCCTCCAATATGAGAACATCAAGGCTTACATCAGATGTTAAAAATAATCTTTCAGGAGGCTTTGATATTCTATTCGACTTACGTAGAACCTGTGTTGTAGATCCTTTACCTAGTTAGATCTCTGGTTCCATCTCAGGTTCCTTAATGTTGGGATCAAACTTATCAAGTTAAATCTCTCTACAATTCCCATTTTCTCTCAAAAATTTCTTTTCAAGAAAAGTTGCAAAGCGAACAACAAATACATTTCATTGTTCGGAATCGTAGAATTGATATCCCATGGAATTATAAGGATATCCAACAAACCTACATTTACCCCATGGGTGCTAGTTTATCCCGCTGCGCAATTCTAACCTATGCAGGACAACCCCAAATCTTTAAATGCTTAAGACTTGGATTTCTACCGAACCATATCTGATAGAGGGTCGTAGAAACATCTTTCGATGAAATCCTATTAAGTATGTAGGTAGCAGTTTGTAAAGCGTAACCCCAAAGGTAATAAGGAAGATCTGTATAGCTCATCATGGATCGCACCATATCCAATAAAGTACGATTTATACGCTCAGACACTCCATTGTGTTGAGGTGTTCCTGGTGGGCTATATTGGGCGAGAATTCCATTCTCCCTTAAATAATTTCTGAATTTTTCACTCATGTATTCACCACCTCGATCTGATCTAAGGCACTTGATGAATTTACTGGTTTGTTTTTCTACCTCGTTTCAGAATATTTTGAACTTGTCAAATGTTTCTATATCTATACTTGTCATCTGTGAAAGTCACAAAGTATGTTGAACCATCATGAGTGGCATGATTTAATGGACCACACACATCGCTGTGTATTAGTTCCAATAAATCTCCAGCACGGTGTCCAACACCTTGAAATGGGGCCTTTGTCATCTTTCCTTGGATACATGACTCACAAATCGGATAAGGATATAAGGTAAGATTTTCAATCAAACTATCATTTACCAATTTGGATAAACGTCTAACACATATGTGGCCCAATCTCATATGCCATAATTCAGTATTATTTAGTTCAGACTTCCTATTTGTATTTTTCTCTATATTAAAGACATCTCAACATGTTTCCAAAACATAATGACCGTTTGATAAAGAACATTCACATTTCAATAAATTATCTTTATCATACAAACATAAAGTTTCATCCTTAATGTTTATTTTATATCACTCTTTATCTAATATTGGCAGCAATATTATTTTTCTGATAAGTGAGGGAACGTATAACAGTCATGCAAATCTAATTTACATCCTTTGGGAGATCTAGAACAACAGTTCCTATGGCCTTGACATCCAATGTCTCGCCATTGCCAACTCTAAGTTGGATCTCCCATTTATTCAGCCTTCTTTTAACCCTCATTTCCTGCAGGGAATTGCAAATATGAGTGGGACCGCCAGTGTCTAACACTCATCCACTATTTGCATCTAGGCTAATTAGATGTCAATAATTGGAAAAATACAAAACGTACCTGAGGGTCCTGCTTTAAGCTCTGGACAGTCCTTCTTCCAGTGTCCAGACTTCTTGCATTGTAGACATTGATTACGAGCTATTTTAGGTTTTGCGCCTTTGCGCTTCTTGGAGTTTTTCTTTGATATTTTCTTCTTCCCCATCTTGATTTTCTTTGACTTCCCAGAAGTCTTTGAAGAGCCAGCTCCACCATGGAGATATAGTGTGGGATTGCCTTTCTTCAAATCTTGCTCCGTCGTGCGTAGCATGTTATGAAGTTCTTCGTATATGGCTTGCATCGAATGCATATGGAAATTCAATACAAAGCCAGCATAAGAACCAGACAAAGAAGACAGAATCAAATTACGGCCCAGCCGTTCATCAAACACAATGCCATGTCGTTCCAGATATCGAATTTGGTCTATCATGTTCAAAACATGAGTGATGACAGCTCATCCCTCCTTGAGTTAAGCACAGAACAATTTCTTAGACCTTCGATAAAGTTTCATCTCTTGATTTACCTCGAACAACTCCTTGAGTGTTCGCATGATGTTCCAAGCATCCGGTACTTCAATGTACTGTCTCAGCAAATCTGGAACCATCGATCCCAAGATGTAGGATTTCACCTTCAGGTTATCATCTTTCTATCTATCAAAAGTATCTTGCTCTTCTGGAGTGGAGTCAGGATCGATATCAACAGGCAGTGGATTGATCGTGACATAAGTCAACTTTTCATATTCCAAGACAATGCGCATGTTCATTTTCCATTCGAAATAGTTATCGGCTCCTTTTAGCTTATTGGAATCCAAAAGTTTCATAAATGGATTAGTGGCAGCCATCTACAAGACAATATCTTAGAGTAGTAGGAGAACATTTTTCATTTCAAAAGTGATAACACTAATTGATTATGGAATTTTAAATCTATTAGTGCCATCCCACTACTTTACGTAATTCTGTAATCTCCCTTAACGGAAAAATAGAAATTTGATTATCAAAATTTCATAGCGGGAAGTGGATCCCATGACATTTACTCCAGCCTCACACTAATGACGATATTGGAATTTGTAAACTCATTAGGTGGACCTTAAAGGTCAATCACTTCATGTGACTCCTGGTTTGGTCCTGAACCGTTTCTTATTCTCACACTAATGACGATATTGGATTAAGACATGTTCTAGGTGTATACTTGTCAATGTGCACTAATGAGCTTCGTATGTACACCCTCACACTAATGACGATATTGGATGACTACGTTAACTCATCACGTTACATCTAATATTTTACCGGAGCAACCTAAGTTCTGAGCACTTATACCCTCACACTAATGAAGATATTGGATATAAGTAGTAAGAACTCATTCATCTCCGTATTGACAAGATGGACCATCCAATAATGCTCCAACTTTATTAATATTATTACTTAAGAGTAATCACCTAATCACGAGAGATTTATGACAATCAAGTCATTAACTTAATTAGGTCAAATTTTTAATTTAAAACATGCAATATATATCTAATATGTCTTATGTATAATTAAATTAAAATTGATATGGCATAGATTCAAAATATGCGGTGGGCGTGAAGGGCGTCGCGCGCGCGGACTGTAGCGCCCAGGTGCTGCTATATTTTTTTTATTTGTTCATTGTTTCTTTTGAAAGCACAGCTCTCTGGAATTTCCAGAGAGCTGATGCTATTATGGTCTATTACCCTAATAGCTTTCGGTCTTACCTAAACACTTCAAAAAACACCCAAAATTAATTTTTAATTTTAAAAATAACATTAACACATGTTATAGAATAAAAATCAAGTTTTTCAAAATATCAAATATTTTTCCAAAAACATAAATTTATTGTAAATACGCATTTGCGTAAATTTTGAATCCAATACACAAACCATTTTAGAATCCCAATTAGAAATGTCTCATGAACAATTCTAGTCCACCTAAAGGTGGTCAAGTGAATATAGAATGGTAGCCATAGCTCTAAGCTTTAATCTAGAGTTCCAAACTCTAATTAATTGTTTCATGTCCAACATGAACATCTTTGACCTAATTACAAGCATGTTGTATTTATACTTCTAAAGTATCCTAACACAATTGATTAGCCTTATTCAACATTAAGTTATGTGATCATGCATCTAATACACAAATAAACATAGCTTAGGAGAAGATCAAACATTACCTAGTAAGCTTGATGTAAGATCCAATCTACTTCTCCTTTGTTGAAATTGTTGGAGAACCTCCAAGGTGTGCAAGCTTGAGTCCAAGATCCATCTTGTTTCCAATGCTTCCAAGCTTCACTTCAAGATCCAATCTTGATTTCTCCTAGATGAAATGTTGTAGAGACCTCACAAGCTTCTCTAAACACTTCTATAACTTAGGCTAATCTCTCAAGAATTTGCTTATGCTTGTATTTGAACTTGTAATTAAAACCTTCCTAAAGCTTGCTATTTATAGCAAAACTTAGGCAATTTTTAATTAATAAAAGTTGTAATCAACTTTTAAGTGGGCTTAATCTAATTTGTCCAAATATGTATAATTAGGTGTGACTAATCTCCATTGTCTCCCACTTAGATTTAATCCAATTAAATCAAGCCAATGATTAGGAAATGGATTAGTTAAATGTTTTCCATCTTGATTTAATCCAATTAAATCAAGCCAAAACCACCTATTATTACATACTTACAATTACCATAATATCCTCAAATGGTAGAGATAATTATGATTTTACAATTAAGCCCTTGTGTAATTATTGAATTAATCCAATTAATCCAATTAGATCAAAGTAAATAATCAATGTTATCCAATAACACTTGATTATCTTAGTTGATAATTATAATATCGAATATTATCTTTTATCAAAATTAATCGGCAACCCAAGTGCTCAAAGAATACACTTCATATTGGGACTCTCTAAGTTCAGACACATTCGTCATATAAGCCTAGTTAATATGTACGCAAATCGGCCACCTCCGAATTTGCGAAGAACATGAACGACCTTTCTGAACTATACAAGTCGAGGTCATCACATATGTTTAACAATCCCTCCGTTGTAGGCTATCCGAGTTGTGCTTAGGAAATATAAAATACATCGTTAAGTTGATTACTGAGTGCATCGGTCCACACCCAACGAACATCTAGAGGCCAGACCATGAAAGGTTTCTGACATACATGGCATTTAAGTGTGGAGGATCTCACACAAAATCAATGATATCCTATAGTCAAAGGATTACATATGGTACTCGACTCGAGGAGATTCCTATTGACGGTGGTGTGTACTTCCAACTATTAGGAATCACATGTGAGTCATTCAGTATTCGCTCAACGAATACCCACATGTCTATACGAATTTCCAAAACTCATGGTACATCGCGTTAAACCATTGGAACTCCAATTCCAATATACGACATGTGCTAGTCTTCTAGTTTATAGAAATTCGATCGTATTCCAAAACCAACGACTAGGAATATTTACTTTAAGAATAGTTTACACCTAGTGTCAAAACTATTCTAAGGTCGATGTCATTCTTAGAATATCTATACATCATTTTAATACGCATAATGACAATATCATTTATAAGGTATGAAATGAAAAATGTAGTTATTTTATTAATAAATAATAAAATATACAAATCGGATTGGCACTCCAAGCACCAACTCCATCAGCTTCAAGGTTAGTGATCCCAGTTAAGCGTGACCCATTGACCATGGAAAGCTTCGTATTCAATGTCGATGGACAAAACGTGGTCTTGACTTTGGCCAACAAACCACAACTTGGACAAGACACCGATATGTAACAAAGCTCTCGTGATTCAAACACATCTTCGACGGACAAATGCCTTGACTTTGGCCAACAAGCCAATGCCAGTCTGAGATCTTGAGTAAGAATCACTCAATGGAAGGAAAAACGCTTAATATTTGTGAGGGTTTTTCGCATGCAAATTGGCAACCAATTTATTATCTTTGTTAAGGTCTCATCATCATACACCCTTAAGCATGCATTCTAAACACATAATAAAGCGCATATGAATAAAATAATAATGATATGCGGATGGATACTTTACACAATGATCCTATATCAAATCTCTCCATTTACTCTCTCCCGCTAGCACAAATATTTCTTCTACCCATTACACTACACTTCTAAAGAAACCTCATTTACATTGAGGGGAATAGGTGAGAAGAGAATACAAAGAATAAGGAGGTAATAAGGCTGGACACGCAGGTCCAATTAATAAATCAAATTTATTACAACAAATTCTAAAATTGTCTCACCCATCTAATATCCATATGATATACATTATTCATGCATCGCAACCATGTATTCACACAAGCATGTTATCAATCAATCTAATCAAATTAATTAATCTGATAATTAGTGATCATCCAATGTTCAAACAACGATTTGATTTTGCGAGAGTCAAACTCGTTTTGCGAATAAGTACTCAAAGTACGAATTCTTGAATTAAATTAAACTACAAAATTAAATCCAATTCAATTTGTATTTAATACTAATTCACTATTTAATTCCAAATTAAATATTACACTTTATTAACGAACCTTTACGACTTAAATTCCAATTTAATCGTTACGGGTCTCAAAGCCCGATTAATATCCAATATTAATTTAATTAAAGTCCAATGGGCTTTTAATTAATTTCTTTAAGGCGTGGACTTTTGGTCAACTTGGGTCGAACTCAATAACCAAAGTCCAATCCGGGAGTTACCCCATAAGCCCAGAAATCAATTTAGGCCCATTAGGCCCAATTAAACCTAAAGGTCCATTAGTCGCATTTGGGCTTTATGGAAGCGGTTTTGGGCCCAATTGGATCCAACCAATTTAGCCTAAACCCAACTTAGTACAACCAAGCCCAATAAGCCCATTTACAACTTTAAAAGTCCAATTTCCAAAATTAGGCCCATTTCGATTAAATTACAAAATCCAATTTTACAATTTAATTACCTAAAGTGTATAACACAATTAATCACCCAAATCAATATTTCTAAAACATCAATTAGCCTAATTAATCATGCTTATCAACAACAAAACATGTCCAACACATTTCATCAAAAATCAAACCCAAACATGCTCAATGACTCTCGGCAATGGAGGGATTTTTCAAATCAATTCCGAATTCAATCCAATCAAATTCTAAATCAACATTTCCCGAATGATTTTAAGTCATCCAATGAATCAAAATCAAAAAATCACCAAGATCACATTTAGGGCACCATTCGGCCATGCCAAAATTTTGGGGAAAAAATGTTCCAACACAATTTCAACAAATTGATCCAATCAATCTTCAATTAAAACATATTTAAGCATACTAATTCATCCAATTTCATTAAAACATGCTCAAATACAATTTACCCAAATTTTAAGCCATAATCAAATTTCATGCTTTTCAATCGCTCTGATACCATTGTTGGAGTTTCTACGGCCCCAATGATCGATTATAAAGCAAGAAATACATGTGAATACATACGAGCGAGTTGTGGAATACTCACATCGATCGGTTGAGCGACGCGAGAGGTAACAAAAATTCTTTTCTGCCTCTGTCATGCTCGGCAAACTCACTGCAGTGGCTGAAATTTGGTCTCCAAAATTCTGCCATGGATCATCTTCATCAAGCTCCAAGCTTCGTCAAACGATTCCAAGCTCATGGGTAGACTTCCCTATCACCTTTGCATGACTTCGTAATGTGCTAGCACTCCCGATTTTGCCACAAAATCGCGACTCTAAGCTTCCCTATGGCTCTCGGCAGTGAGCCAAAACCAGTGAAGAGAAACAGCCCCAAGGGCGTGTGAAGAGAGAAGAGAAGAAGTGAGAGAGTGATGATTTTGGTTGATGGCAAAAGTGTATCTAATACACTAATGTGAATTTCAAATTCATTTACAATGAATTTGGCTTTCAAAAAGTCAAGCAATTAAAGCCAATCAACCTCCATCAACTCACATCACTCATGAATAGTGACTTGCGTCAATCACTCAAAGTGAAAGACATCCATCACTTAATTGACGAATGATGTGACGCTAGACGCGACTAGCGAATTGACGCTTGATTTGACTTGCGTGCCGCACTCGAATTCGAAATGCGAATGCGCTCGCAAATAATCCCAGGCTCGGGTTCGCTAATTCCAAATTAACGAATTTTCTGTTGCGACGTAATTGAATCTAATTTAATTAAATAATCATGCCTAGCATAATTACTATTCACGTCGCTAACGAATCAATTTTAAATTAATCCGTTCGCCCGAATTAAAATCTAATTTTAATTCCGCGTCGAAATCCAATTTCGTTTAATATATCGAATATATTAATATAACGATTAATTCCAAATTAATCGTTATCTCTCTTTTAATGATATTTTATCCCAGATAAAATATCTCCGTAATTAATCCCAGATTAATTTTCTCTCTCTTCTAATTAATCCCAGATTAATTTAGAGTGCGAGTCATACGTCATCGGTGAATCTTCGGGAAGTGACCCATGAGATCCCCGGATATGTTGGCAGTAAATACGGTCGTTGGACTATCCGAACACGTAAGTACCTAGTACTACGTTTGTACCGATTTACAAGACAAGGTTGGCCTCCAGCAAAGCGACATGCCTACCCAATTCTCCAGAAATATCCTTACATGAATAAGGATCTATATCAGGCGTAGTTTACGTAGTATTGCGTATTTCGATCCAGTATCGGATGATCACATGCAAGGCCTGGGGCTGGTACAGTGTCTGCCCCGTATGAAGCATATATCGGATGACGAGAAACTAGTCTCTTTATTATCGGATAATCATGACCAAGTCATATTATCCCGACGGTTGCAACCTTTTAGAGAACCAGTTCTGTATCCCTACGCGATCATCATCTCCATATGACTGGAGTGATACTTCCATCTTGACATCACACCCAACACACTATGATTCTCAATATACCCAGCAGAGGCGTACACAGAACATGTTAAAGCCCTGGACAACCACAACCAAAGTATATTGATTGTTGCAAGTATTAGCGGTGCAAGTCTCAGGTTAAGACCAAATACACATACCCTGATTTCGGACTTCCATAGACACATAGTCATACTACCAATGGAATTCCGAGGGGGTCTATCCAGAGCGAAGCTGTTTCCCGTACCATCGGTAAAACACAACCTCATATTACACTTGCATGAGTATCCTATACCCAAATATATGAGAACTATGTCGTTGTGCCCTCACAACGCGCACAAGTGTAATACTAGTCTTTTACGTATTTATCGATGTACAATCTCGATAATACTCTGACTAGGGATATTTAATGATTTATCCTTCGTGGATTGATACTGTCTCATATCATTCTCAATCCAGGAACAAATCATAAGGACCTCCTATCATTTATACATCTTGGTGATCTAATCACAAATGATAAGAGAGCAATCTCCTTTGTCACATAGTTAATTTGTACAACAACACCATGATCTATACAAATAGTGACGCTATGGGTCATAATTATCCAACAATGTCTCGCAACCAACGGAAACTAGTGTGGGCTAAACTAACAAAATTAATCTCTAAACACTTTAGAGATTAATGTCACACAAGGTTTTCTTTTTATTTTTCTTCTTGTTTTTGTTTTTGTTTCTCTCAACACTTGAGAGAGTTTTTTGAAAGAAGAAAATGTGGCTAGGGTTGCAAAATGAATTAGGTTATCAAAAAGAAAATCATATTTCCTTTTTTATACCTAGGGTTATTGTTTCCAAAACAAATTCCCTTCCTCTTTCACCCCTTGATATTTTCGGCCATGGTGTTATTATTTTCAAAAAATTTAACAACAATATTTAATTACCATAATAAGAAAATATTACAAAATTGAATGTGTTATTACCTTTCAAAAAGGTGTAACATCCAAAATAAAACCAAGGGTTTCCAAAACCCAAAATTTGGAAATTCCAATTTGACCTTATTAAATTATATCACATATATTTTAATTTTATGTATTTAATAATTAACATATAATATTTAGAACCATATATTAAATTTTAATATATAGTTTCAACTGTGACAAAAATAATATTATTAATCATATTAATAATATTTTCATATGTGGGTATATAATTGGACTTTCCAATTATATTTAATCTGCTATAGTATATCGAGCTAGCACGGAGACCAAATGGACATACGGTTTCGAGCTCCAATAATCCCGAAATATTAATTAAGCTCTTAATTAAATATTCTGAATTATTAACTCCGGGTTATTCCACTAAAAACCCGAAGATGCACTCTCGTTGCCGCATATAGATAAATTAACCTGAACCATGTCGGTTTCCATCAATATAGTCATTACATACGGATTAACCATTCATGAGTATCTCATAATTATAGCCGGGTCATAATGTCTGTTGTACCCCTCTAATTATTTTTAGCTTAAGTACCTCTGATTCTCTAATGAATGATTTATTCATAACCATAATCTTTCTATTCGTAATAGAAATACTTGAGAGCTCTAACCGTTCAAGTAACGAATCAACCCTTAAGGAAGATACTCCTTTATTTCTCGCAAGAATGAGTGAACTACATAGCTATGTAAAACGTCTGCAGCTATACACCAAACCATGTCCCCAAAGTACGTAGTTATTGGTCGGGATTGCTACACCAACCTCACATTTGTAAATCAAAGGACATAGCTTGTCAGGCAGGAGTTCGTAGTACACCCAGGATTAAGATCAATCCATATATGACCATCTAGTATATCGAAATGAATTTCTTTATTTAACGGATATTATAAGAAACTCATTTCTATCCGGGTCTAGTCCTATATGATCACATCATTTAAGGTGCTTCCATTCTCATGTCTCCACATGGATGACCCCAGATCAAGGTCGCCACACAGTTATAGAATGGACTGCATCTATAGATAAACCACAAATAAAGTATATGTTTTGTTTGCTCTCTATGGACTATTTTAGATTACTAATTTTATACTTAAATCCTCTTGTGTATGACACTCATACACTAAGTCTGAAGGTACATGAGTAATCTAGTGTAAACATGATAATATACAATATACGATATTAAACAAACACTTTGATAAATGAATAATGCATCATTTCGTTTCATAAAACATAATACATTTTACATTACATGATGCTCTAGGGCATATATCCCAACAAACACTATAAGAAAAAGGACCTACAGCGTCTAATCTTTTAGCGTCGCAACAAACGGCGCCGTAAAATGTACTTTTCGCATCGCCAAATTTGGAATGTCATGACTTTTAGCATCACCAAAATTTGACGACGCGAAAAGTATGATTTAACGATGCCAATTTATTGGTGACATTAAAAAGTTAATAAAAATCATAATTTTTTTAATTTGACTTTAAGCGACACAAAATCTTTGACTTTTAGCTTCACCAATAAATTGGCGACATACAAAAGTCAATAAAAATCATAATTTTTTTTTATTTTGACTCTTAATATCGCCAAAACTTTATAAAAATTTTGGTCAAATATTTTCCACCTTTAATAGTTAGCTTTAAAATTTTGACTTTTATCGTCAACAATGGCGACGTTAAAAGTAAAAAATCGACACTAAAAGTTAAAATTTTGGCTCAAATATTCCCGCTTTGTAAAGACCTTTAGCGACGCTCAAAGTCATATATATATATATATATATATATATATATATATTTTTATATATATATTCGTTTTTCTTTCATTTGCACTCATTCTGTCTATTTTTCTCTCCTATTCATTTTTTCTTTGTTTTATTGTTTTATTTTTGTGTTTTATGTTAACATCTTATATTTTTGTTTGTAGAAAAATGAGATGAAGAGAATGAAAATGAACATGAAGATGGAGATGAGGAAAGTTAAGATGAAGAAATCGAAGATGAAGAAGATGAAGATGAAGAAGATGAATATGAAGATGAAGAACATTAATTTTGTATTTAAATACTTCATAAATATAATTTATCATTTTATTTTTGTTTAAAATAATAAATTTTATAATTTTATGTTTAATATCAATAAGTTTTTTTTGTTATAATTCATTTTTTGATTAATTTTTAATAAATATATTATTAATTGTAATAATTTATTAATAAATATATTAGAATTTAAGAAAATAAGTTACTATAAATTAAAAATAAATTATTGTAAATTATAATGAATGTTAATTATTATTTTTTAATTTTGACTTTTAGCGTCGCTAAAAATCAATATTTGACGACGCTAAAAGTTAAAATTTTGTTGCTGAAAGTCAATATTTTTAATGTCGCCATTGTGATTGGCGACACTAATATAGTCTTTAGCGTCATAATTTTACATCACCGTTCGGCGTCGCTAAAAATTTTTGTGTTGTTGTACATGACTATTAGTGTCATCATTTGACGACGTTAAAGAGTCTATTCTTTTAGTGTAATGGAGAAAAAATAAAAAAATCATAGCCTAAGATTCAAAGGAATTAAATAGTTTAAAAGGAGAAAACTAACAATTAGACCTATTAATAATATGTGATAAATATTAGATTATTTTTCAGAAATAAAAACTTACGGACCTAAATGATGAAATATTAATATTAATTTTCACACACACAAAACTAATGAGCAAAGAATTTGACTTATTCTCCGAAGTGATAAAAAAAATGATTTAAGAATTATTCAATTAGAAGCAAACACAAAAGTATCCCATTTACGGCACGTACTATCAAATATTAAAAGCCACATGATTCTCGTTTTCTCTATTAATTTTCAATTAATCAATTTGATAACATATAATTGAACTATCTAGTTAGTCAATTAACCCCCTTTTCATTATTTATTATATATATCTTGTTAGGTCATATACGTTGAAGTTAGAAGTTATTTACAAAGACACAGCCCTGAGTTTTAGGGGCGTTAGGTTAGTTCATAAAGTGTGGTATGGAAATAACTGCTAATATTCTGTAGGTTGAGAAGTAAAAGGAGGAATTCATACGAAGAGAGGTTTGTGTCGGATTAACTAGTTAGTGAGGTAATAGTTTATTAAGGCGATGATCAATTATATTGGGATTGAGACATAACCCAGACTCTTATGAGAGACAGCAATGAGAATTGGAAGTCCCTACCGATAAACTTTTAGTCCAAAAACAAAAGGTAGAACATAATTAATCTTAGATTTAGAGCTCCAACCGGTTACATGTGTGGATCCTCATAACCAACCATAATTATTTACAATACATCTTGGTTTATCTTTTATTATTAAGTCATCAATGGTGTTGCTATTCTTATTTTTTGTTTTTCATTTTTTTTTTCAAAACTCATGTCAATTATTTATTAACGAATAATCATAGAAATATACATTTAATGTGATAAAAAAAAAAGGGGTGGAGATTTAAGAAAGAAGATAAGTACAAAGGACAAATAGCAAGAGTCATGGTCACTAAAACAATTTTGTATTTAACAAGTTGTCTTGTCTTGATCACCTTTTAAAAATCATAATCCAAATCCATTAAAGTAATTACAAGACGTGTGTGGATATGAAAAGAGTCTCTAACTCTATAATGTACAAAGAGTAACCCTTTGATAATGAGAACCATAAAGTAGAATTCATTATTTATAAAGTAATTGGGTCTTCCATTATAATTTTCTTTTTCTAAAAACATAATAAGATCATGTGAACAAGGTTGTTTAATGATAGAAAATTAGTACATATATAAGACATATAGTAGACTCCAATGTTTTATCTTTAACTTGTGAAGCATAAAACTTTTAAATTTTTATTTGATATACATATGAAAAGTATCAATCAAGTTCGGATGTAGGTTTTAAAATACAGTTTTGAAGTTAATCCGCTTTGATTTATATAATGTATTATTATTAGATTATAGTGACTGATTTTAAATTTTAATTTTAAAATATGTAAACATTCGCAGTTCGTATTCAGTTATGATAGAAAATATAGTTAATTATTTGAATTTTATTAAAAATAGTTTAGATAGAATCCCAAAGTTGATATTACAAAGGAACAAAACAATTTTTAAGATAAATGCAATAGTTAACTAAATTGACCCAATAGATAATGACATAAAGGGAACATACCCTACACATATATTAATAGGGATTTGGCACCAATAATAAATACTAAAAAGTATTGCTTTATGCAAAATGATATGATTTATGCAGATCCTCATCTAAACTAAAAGGCCCATATTGCTTCATTTCCATTTTTCTTGTTGCATGAAGCCACTTAATTTTTTTATTCAATCAACCAACTTCAACCCTTTTATTTTCTTTGTTTAATCAAATTTTAGTTTAGCGATATTATCATATAATCACCGACAGATACAAATGAAGAAAATTATATATATTTTTCTCCACGTGGTGATATGATAATAGTAGTTTTATCATATTTTTTAAACTTTATATGTGTTTTATGATTGGGGTCGATTCTGGGGGCTATCTATACACGTAGGTAGTTGTGGTTATAAATTTTGACCTAAAATTAAGACTCTCGAATCTAAGACTAGTAGTGCATTCTAACTTTATTTTAACTCAAAAATTTATTGGTAACTTTAAAAACTCACATAGGATCCCAAAAACAGGCCCGTCCCCATTTCAGATTGATCAAATTTAGTAGAAAGATTATGTTGCTTTAGCTCTAATGATTATATGGTAATTAATTAAATAATTAGCTCTCTTACCAGCCATTAGTTTTCATTATATTAATCAAACATGTAATAATTTGTGTCGTCTAAAATGGGAAAGATAAAAATGTGATGAACTAAGGATTAAAATGAAAGGAACTTTTGGGTGGGATAGGACGTAAAGGACCGAAAACTAGGACATAGCTATCTATGATTTTAACATAAAAAAGATTACAATATCCAAAAGAAAAAAGAAAAAGAGGTTGGCATAAGTTCACAAGTAAAACACACTTTATAGAAAGTGATTTCATAAAAGCTTTGTCTCTAGAGTAGAGTAAATGGGATTTTTCACGCATAATTATGATGGCGAAATTTGGTGGCTTCTAAGTAAATTTTGAAAACCCCTTTTTACACAGAGTAATTTATCTCTAATTGAGGAGAAAATCTACAATACAACGGAGGTATCATGTCATCCGTACAATAATCTAATCATCTATTACTACGTGTGTTAAAATATTAAAAAATAATTAAAAAAAGATAGATATTAAATTATAAATATCATTTACTAATTTGTTAGTGATATCACGTCACACATGTCTCCATTGCACCAAAGAATTACTCTTAATTGAGCTTTGTGGGTGCCTTGATTTTGTTGTTGACATGATTTCTTAGACAAATTGGATGCTTAATTGATTTGAGTTTGGCACCACCCGTGGCCAAGTGAATTGGATGAGTTCTTAGATGTCATGATTATGCGAAAAAGTATTTGCTTTGTGATACGAATCCAGCCACTCAAGGAACGTTAGATGATACAACCAGTGATATGGTAGAGCCTTTGCAAGTGTCAACAGGGCCAATCACACCCCAAAGGGCTAAGAAGATCAGAGAAGCAACGGCGGGGCTCGCACAGAATGTCATGGTCGAGTATGACAGACAACTCTGAGGCATAATGGCAACATATGAGGGCTTCTATAGAGTGGGTTCAAAGCTATTCCACTTGACCCAAGTCATACCAGATTAACGCACCAGCAATTCGGAAGTCAAGTACCTTTTTGACGAATCAAGCTGAATTAAGTCCAACACCAAAAATTCGGCCAAGACAAGAATTATTAGGCTTCAAAACACATCATTGAGTCTATATACATGAAGGCCACGAATTTTGGCGATGTTTTTGTCAATGAGACAATTTAGACATGGCTTTGAAAAACTTGCCACCTTTGTTGGATTTTTGTGGTTTTGTTGTTTTTCCTTTTGTTGAATTTTTTGGCAAAGTTGTTGATGACTTTAACCATATTGTTTGACATTTTTGTTATGTTGTCTAGATTATTAAATGACTATTAAGGGCATAGCCTTTAAATAGTTATTGGTTAGTTATTAAGGATGTTTTGGTCATTTTATATCCATCAGGGTTTCTTTCTTTGTACTATATAAACTTTTATCTTCTTAATGGAAAGGTAATCACCGATTTTCGAAATTAGTTTCATCTTGAAAGCTTGGTTTTTGTCAAAAATTACATAAGGGAGGGATTCCCTTTATTTCACGTAATCGACTTATCTAAGGCGTGGCAACCTTAGTGGCATCTGTTGGGGTTGGTGCTCAGAGCGCCAATCCGGACCGTATTTATGTCTGATTTATGAATACGAACATCCCCTTATTCCATAATATTACTTATTTATGGTTGCACCTCTTGTTCTTATATACGTATTCGATCTGATTACGATTAGATTGAAACTAAATGTGGTTTAGTGATATGTATATATTAGACAAAGGCCCGATAATATATAATGCAGTACACAGTTACAAAGTTAGTTTGTAATTGACATTGGGAAGTGTCACTGCTATATGATTATTATCAAACATAGTTCCTGGTCAAGATTTGCTAACACGGGTCGGTTAGTCAAATCCGTTGAGACCAGTACATGTCGTATATCGAGACTTGGTCCGATGGTTTATCCCAATGAACCATGAGTCTAGGGAGACTCGTATAGACGTGTAGGTGTTTATAGTGGATAAACACTGAACGGCTCACCGAAGATTCTTAATGGATGGTACGCCAACGTCAATAAGAATCTTCTCGGGTTGAGTAGCATAGTGGTCCTTCGACTTGAGACACCACTGTGGATGTATGAGACATCCTCCACACTTAGATGGCAGTCACGTCACCGATCTATTTAGATCAGACCTATGCCTGTTCGTTGGGTGTGGATCGATCCTCAGGATATCATGTGTGTGTCAAGATAGGATCCGTCAGTTCTGTGTACAGAGCATAGGTAGTCCATATATTATTAGCAGTCTGTTAAATTTGTGGCCACAGTATACATCGGAAGTAAGTTCCTAGTGTTATTTAGAGATTGCTAATAGATACGTCGACGGGATAATACCTATAGAGATTTGACGTTTACATCTATATCTCTGGGATTATCCGGATACCTGTGATGGAGGGATTATACGTATGCAATGACCTCGACCTGTATGATTCAGCTAGTTTATCCGTGATCGTCATAATCTACGGGTGGATAGATTATGCACACGAAATTGGATTTCGTGACGGATATACCTGAATCTAGAGAGTCTCAATAATGAAACATACTCGTAGAGCACTAGAGCAACATTTATGAATAATGATGATTATTTATAAATCGTTTAAACGTTAAACGAAAAATACATGCGAACGGGCCGAACCGTCATTTCCTAATTAATGTGTATTTGTATTTAATATATGATATTATTAAATACACATTAATAAATAGTCAAATAAAGGTATTTGACATATATCATCAATATATGTATTTGAGATATTTAATAAATATAATACATATATTTGATATATTTATATTTAATTAATTGTTTAATTATTTAATTGTTAAATGATTAATATAATTAAAATATAAATATATCACCAAATGATAAAGTTAGGAAATGATTATAAGTTGCAATTGTTGACTTATACATTAAAGGAAAATGTTGTCAAATTGATTTTGACTTCTTAAGATATTTGTTCAAAAATTGTTTGAAAAATTAAAATATCTTTTTCCTTTAATTTTGATTAAATTCGGCCACAACCCTTGAAATATAAAAGTTATATTTTTCTTAAGTTGCCTTTGTTGACTTAAAATAAATATCAATAAAGTTGTTATTAGATATTTGTATTAAGATAAGCAAATTAACTTGAAATGAAATTGAAATGAAATTGATGTATATGCCTTACACATTTTCGGCCAAGGAAGGAAATGTGCACAAGTATATAATGTTTTCATTTCATTTCATTCTTAACCTAATACACTTTAAAGAAAAACTCCATTAATGGAAGCAAAGGAAGCTTGTGAGAAAGAAAGAAGAAATCAAAGAAAGCTTGGATTTTAGTGAGTTTTTCCAACTTGCTATTAGAAAGGAAAATGTTCCTTAGGATCTAGGCTTAACATATGATGTTCTTAGGTTATTTCTTTCTTTATTCCTTGTGTTTTTGTTGATGGAAGTTTTGATGGAAGTGTTGAGCATGTATGATGAAGGAAGGTTGTGACTATTGTAGTTATAAGCTTTCTTTTGAGGTTTTGGAAACCATGTTGCTAATCTAGAGTTTTTGACCCACTCTTAGATGACCTAGATTTTATCTTGAGTTGTTTCATTGTTTTGAGACTTGGATTGGATGATAGAATGATGATTAAAGTAATTGATTTAACCAATTTGGTCTAATTTGTCCAATTTGAATAAATTGAAAAATTAGGGTTCATGACCAATTCCAAATTTGGGGGTTTTCATATATGTTGTGTATTTGGATGTGTATATGATGCATATAAAGTTTCATGTTCATTGGATTACATCTTGATGTGTTTTGATGCATGAAATGACAAAGTGCACAAATGGCACCCCTTATGGAGCATTCGGCCAAGGATGTAATATTTGGGGATTTTGTTGCTTTTGGTGTTTTGATGTTTTGAACATGCTAAGTTCATCTTAGAAATGATTTAGAATCATTCAAAATTGATTAGATCAATTTCGGACTAAAATGGACAAAATACCAAAGTAAGGGTATTTCGGTAAATTCACCTAAAAATGTTTTATTGAATTTATTTTCATAATTTGATTATTGGAATATTAAATAAATATGTTTATTTAATTTATCCGAGAAAAAGTTTTGAAATCTGAAAATCGGATTTTCACCGCTTCCGCTGCGTTACCGGATTCTGCCCCTAAAAACCCCTACAACATCTCCGTGCTAACAGAACACTACAAGGAATCATCTTAAGGGTTCTCAAAAATAAGTTCTTTATGGGTCTTCTTTGTGGCCTTGGAAGGGTTTTGTTCCTACAAAATCAAATTCGCGGTTCTTGAGGTTCTATCCGTTGCGAGGGGTTTGCTTGGCCTAATCCTCCAAGTGAGTTCTGCGTCACTTTGTATTTTCTTTGTAAAAATGGATGTGACAATTCAAACACCATATATTTTTTCTTACGAGACATGTGTAATGTTTTTAAAAACTTGTTAGAGGATGACCTGTCCGTAACAAAACAAGTTCAATTGAATTATAATGAGTTTTAAATATCTTGAAGTAATTGGAAAAATATTTAGATAACATCAGATGAAACTGTCAGGGTTTGCGTTCGTGGTGCGTTCTTGTTTGGGTTCGAACGCTATGCGTTCGTGGTTCGTTTGACTGAAGGTTCGAACAAAACTATCCAGAGGCTTCACGTTCGAGGCACATTCAAACGGTTTTGTGGATTACCTAACGTTCGTCATGCGTTCTTGTGGCATTCGAACGCATGTGCAATGTTGTGTTATTTCGGACACGTTTTTGGGCCAGTTTTGTACAAGGAGAACCCTACCTATATAAACAAACATATAGCCACATTATCAACTATTGGAAACACATTATTCAAAACTACAACATTGTCTATTTTCAACCTTCTTGACAATTCACTTAAAAGACCTATTTGGTTTCCATCTCTTCTTTCTTTTGGTGATATTGAATTTTGATTTACCATCAACACAAAAATAAAATCCTAACTCAATTTCCTAAGTCTTCAAAGTTCTCTAGGAGGAAGATTAATAGTCAGAGTTTCGGCATTGCGAGTTTGCTAGGTTGATCCACTCAGAGACTTCAGAAGTTAATGAAGAAAGCCGTTTGGTGCGGGTTCGGGGAGTTTTTTAAGTTATGACAGTTTATAGGTATTCAAGTCAGTGAAGTTGTCATCATAAGTCATATACTATCGTTGTAAGTTTTCCCATTTTAGTGTATTTGGTACTCTAAAGGCATAGTTATACACTTTCTCACCCCTTAGTTGGTCGGATTATCAATAAAATAATGCTTTTCATATTTGTTTAACCCATTTTATTGTTTCGTTGAATTGAATCACGATAATGTTTGTTTACTTTCTTTTGTACCATATCATAGACATATATATTAACCTGGTGTTCATACTCGTAGATAGACCCGGCCAAAGTTCCGGTTCGGAATCGGAACCGAACCGGAATCGAACCGGTTAGAACCGGACGGTTCCGTTTCCAACCGGTTCCGGAATCGAACCGGTTGAAATCGGACGATTCCGTTTCCAAACCATTTTTTAATTTAATTTTTAATAAAAATGAAAAATGATAAGAATTTTATTTGTAATTTAATGTAATTATGTAATATAAGTTCATTATATAAATTCAAATTCATAATTTTAAATTATATTGTTTTATTAATCTCAATTTTTTATTTTAAAAAAAAAAAACCTAATGGAACCAGAACCGAACGGTTCGGTTCCGATTCCGATTCCACATTTAGTGTGGAACCGGAACCGAATCGGAATTAACCGGTCGATTCCGATTCCACACAAAATAGAACCGGAACCTATCGGAACCGAACCAAACCGCCAGCCACCCCTACTCGTAGATAAGAATGTTGGCCTCACAACTCGGCCTGATAGAAGCTATGCGCATATTCCATGAATTTTTTTCCCATTTACCCACATTTACAATCATTATTACGTGTATGCCCTCCACCTGGTAATAGAAGATATGGTAATTCCGTACCACGTATGGATGTCTCTGGGGCCAACCTAAATGATTTGATTATGTAATTAAATGACCAAAACACCCTTATGAGGGAGAGAATTTGATGAATTGGTGTCGGTAAACCGACAAACCATGGGAGCAAACTCCCCCCCCCCCCCCCCTAGAGAACTATTCCAAAGATCACCTCTCGATTTTGTTAATTAAAAACAAACCACGAGATGCCCATAAAGGCTTTCATCTTTTGAATTGAAAAAGTCAAGGGGAAGCTTTTCACAAAATCACTAACTGACAATTATAATACATGCTCGTGATTAGGGCAAAGTCATCAAATTTGGGCAAAAAGAAAAAAGTTGACGAATGAAGAAATTATATGGATGCATGAAAAATATAGGGTAACAAATGAAAATGCCATTTTGAGTCTAGGAGGATTTGGAGTTGGAAGTGGCCTGCTTGAAAGCAACAGTGGGAGCTATTCTGCAACTCCTCTTCTGATGCTCAAGCACCAGTTCATTGGCAAACCAATCGAGTTTCTCTAAATTGCTTTGCTCTGCAATCCTTTTACCACCAAACAGAACAGACTCTACATTTTTCTGCTTCAACATTTCCTCTGCTGCTCCTACCAGAATCTTTACATTGCTGGGACTAGGGTCTGTATCAACATTGGGTCCACACCGGCCTAAACTGAACCCACTCGCCTGAGGTATCAAAATTAACATAAAATCAGCATAACTCGTCCAGATTGAATTGTCTAATGCCTAAACACGTTGGAAAATAAGAGGCTATATATCAAGAGTGGAGACTTAAAACGCTACCAAAATTCAGCAGCATGTTATCAATTTAAACCTACTTAAAACTGTTAACAGGAGCAAATTTTTCCGCAAAAGGTGTGCCAGCTGCAGCATTATGATATCTACAAACATACAATTTTTTTTTTGGGAAAATTTTCCAGTTTTTTATTTTATCACATATTTGATCAGATGCCAGAAAATGCACCCAAATTGAAACGAACTACCCTTTCCATCTATAAATATCAGGTGCCAAACATTGATTGTAGCACCACAACTGCACAAGAATAGCAAACTCAGTGACCTTATCCTGGTATATTGACAGCACATGAAGTCCTAGAAGCAGGCCTTAATAATAAAAGCTAACGCTATCCATGGAAACACTATTTTCAACTCAATATATGAAAGATCAAATGATCAATGATGAATGACAAGTTCATGACCATTCATTGCACTTCCCTATACTCCTAACAAATCCGAACCCCCCAAATATCCATCTATTGCTAACCACTAAAAAAAGGCAACAATATCCCCACAGAATATATCTTTTAAAACTTATCCAGCTAATCCTAACATTTAATTTTATTTCTTTTTAAAGATTTCCGAACATGGTTCATTGGTCTATCCACTATCGATCAATCACATTTCTTAGGTAAGATCTTCTGGTATTTAAAAAATAAAAAAATACTAATTTAGATTTACAGCTGAATTGAAAGCTAAAGAAATCAATGTTTAGCTTATGAAAGTGACTGACATCTTGACCAAAAGACATAAAGCCATTAAGAATCCAGCATGCTAAAGTGCGCCTAGCGAATACCCAGAACTAGTAAACAACACCATCTAAAGTTCTCGAGCCAACCAACCCAAAAAAAAATAATAATAACCATTGTTTGACAACAAAAGCGATGCCAGCATTAACCTAAAGGACAGAAAATTAAAAAATAAAAATAAAAAATCACATGCAGTCATAAAGAAGCAGAGACAGGTCCCCCATGGCCCTAAACCGGGTGTGTTGTTATTCACAAGTTTACAGGCCAGCTGAGGCCACAAAAAAGACCACATTATACGAGGCCTTACAAAACATGCCCCCTATTCAATGCCCATAATATCTTGCTGTACATATCACATTATCACATTACAACATACAACATCTCTTCCCCAAACTAAGACAATTGCCATTAATCCCACCAGCCTGGCTCTTATTGTCTCTTCCTCTAATGTTGCTCAAAATATCGAATGTCTTATGAGCTGTAAACTCGAATACTCGAAAGGGTCATTTATGATTTTATGGAATTCTTTTTTTTTTTTTTTGAAACGTTGAAAATTTCATCGTCAGATCATCCGATCCGACTTAAACAGAACAATCCAAACCTTATAAGAAAGTCGAACTCAGAACAATCAAATTTTTAAGTTATTTACCATCAAATCACACAAAGTTTTCATGGAACTCAGTTGTTGAAAGTTATAAGAGTAACATCAGATTAACACAATGTTAAAAAAAATGGGACCAATGACCATACATCACATACCTGAATGCGAACATAATTACTGCTTTTAGACTGACCGAACGCTAATGCCACAGCCTGGTCCACCGACTCGGCCGAGGCATCACCAGAAATCCGAGCCATGGGTCGAGCCCAATCTTTGACCCGCCAATTCTTGACCTGGTCATAGTCATAGCTAACTTCTAGTAACTGCCCGGTCCCCAACGATAGCACCAACAAATCCTCAACTCCTCGCACGAATGGAAACTCTTGCTTGTTGTGTAACACGTGTGTGATTGCCGCAGCCGTCGGATTGCTCATAGCCAACCCACCATCAACCGCCACGCACCGAGTCTGACCGTCAACCGATCGCATTAAAACCGGGTCGAACAAACCCGGTTCGGCTGACGTGGCGCGACAGACTTCCCAGAGTCTAAAATCAAAACTCGGAGTTTCAAGCGCGTCCGCTCTAGAAAACAAAAACGGCGCCGTGCTTGAGAGATCGTAACACGGAATCAGAACCGGTTTTAACGTGTCTCTTAACGTCAAGCTACGGCCTTTCTCGGTGAACATCTCTTTCACGGCCTTCTCCAAACCGGTAGAAGCCGAACTGGAACTCGAACCGCCTTTAAAAATCCGTTTGAGAAAACTACCCGAACTGGAACCAGACGACGACCGGTAAAATCTCTTGCCTTGGTCAGCAAGAAACCGCCACGTGTCATCGGCATTGAAAATCGGGCGGCTTTGATCTTTGGTAGCGAAAAGCATAGCCGTAAAAAGACCGCCAACGCCAGTACCAGCTGCCACGTCGAAGTAATCGGCGATTTTGGCGTTTTGATCACCAGACTTCGATTTAAGCGCGTGTTCAAGATAAGCTAGAGCTTTACCAGAAAGAATCCCACGCACGCCGCTGCCGCCGTCGATGCTAAGTATACAGATTTTGCCTCGCTGGTTCTTGACAGACGACACGCCGTTTTCTGCCTCGGGCTTCGTGTCTATTGTCGTTTGAGGTGGAATCTGTTTAGGAATCCAAAGCTTCTGATCATCGTAGCCGAACAAGAACTTGCTTTCCAAGATTGAAAAGATTTCGTAGCTTAGCTTATCAGTTTCGATGCTCGGTTCTTGCATTTCTGAAGATTGATTACAAGCCATTTTCAAGAATCCTTAATAAAATTTACAATTTCATTTCACCTCGAAACTGACGCTAAGCAAAAACAATAACTGTTTCTTTCACTGGAGTTGAAGTAATAAAGAACTGAGCGTGAGTATGTATGTATATATTATATATATATATATACACATACACACACACAAGAAAAGAAAGAAAGAAAGAAAAGCTGTTGCTCAATCAATTCAATCTTCAATTTTTTTTCTGCCTCCTCCTTTTTAGCAGCAGGCTATGGCTATTGCTATGTAGGTAAATTTATGCTATGTGAAAATATTTAACCAACCAGCAGATAGCACTCAAAAACAAAAGCTCAAACAAGAACCAGATAAAGCAGTCGAACACAGCACGGCAGTAGTTGTTCTGCAGATCGTGTCTGTTTTCCATATACATTATTATTATGTATCATATATATTTGTTCTTCGGTTTTTTTATTAGATCATTGTTATAATTTCTAATAATTACCATTTTCTTTTAAATTAGTCCTTATCATTTTAATAAACGTTTTACATCTTTTCACCATTATATCCTGATTTTGCGCTGGTAGAGTCAGAGTTAAATGGCACGGACAAATTTTGGATAAATGATAATTTTACAAAACAAATTAATACATCAAGTGATTTCTCATTTAAAATGAAATCAAATTACATGTTTTTTCTTATTTTATAAAATTAGATCATTCACAAGACTTCTTAGGTTCAAGATTGTAACATTTTTGGTGGCTTGAGTTTATATTGAATATTAAATTAATTGTTATGATTTATTTAATATGGATCTCATATAGGTTTCTCGTATCTCTAATTCAGTATTTAGTATTAGGGATGATAACGGACAAGTATGGCACGGGAATGTCAATACTCGAACTCATTCAATTCAATCAACGAGTACAAAAATTATAAACTTACCAGCCTTTAATATACTGAGATCTCGTGCGAGTCTCATTCACACAGAGATTTTACCTTTATTTGAACGGATATGTCATTACATTCAGCCGATCCATCCAACTAACGGGTATAAAAAATTATCCAATTACCTATAACTAACATATCGGGCCCCCAAACCCCATCCCCATCCCCTTCAGTATCCTAATCCATAAAGAATTCGCGCAAATGCTTAAGCATATTGTACTATTGTGTAGGTAATTTTAAGGAAGCAATAAGAAACAAAATCAAATATCAAGGCCAACATTGTAGAAATTTCTGATCATCTGTTTGAGAAAGTGTAGTCATGACGTGAGGTCCTCTTCACAGCATCTATTTTTATATGAAGAAATTTTGTTGACATTCACAAATATTCCTCAACAATACACGTTTTGGCTATTTTTGTTTTTCCATTTTTGATCTTGTATATGACCAATCAATACAAAAACTTTGCAATATATATGATAATATAATTTTTGAGTCCAAAAAAAGGGCCAAATGATATGAAGGAGTGATTTTTAAATAATTTTATTTAATTTACCATATAAGTTCAAATTTGAGAAGAAATAAGAGGATAAAATATAAATTTGAGTTTTCACATCCTTTACTTTTAAACAGATAATATTGAAATGATTGAAAAACCCCAATTTATCAGAAAATTTAAGATAAAATAATAAGCATGTTATCATGCTACAATTACATATATAAATAAATTAATTAACCAAATTTATGTTCTTAATCCTATCCTTAATTCAATGAGATTTTATTTCTCTATTTCTATTTAAATATATTTCAATTTACTGAATATAAATAAATTTAAATGAAGGAGATTTCATTTTCTATGTTTATTATGGGAAATTTTTACCACGGACGATCATTTATTGATAATCTTCATTACACCCCAAATAAAAATGTAAGCCCGCATTCCTACACCCATATGTTCGCTGACGTTGGCCGTTCGTTCGTTTTAACAACATTTTTTTTCGAATGTTCGAAATCCGTCGCTAAATCATCTAATTCAGGTTTAAGTGAAGCATATAAAATTTCTGATTGTCCTATTTTTACAAGAAATATATCTTTTGAACTCGAACTCATGACCTGACAACCAAGTCCTAAGCCTTTTAACACCATGTCACACCCCTTGGGGACTCGTGTTAACAACTTTTTTTTATTTTTTTTTGGAATCTTTGGAAATTTTTCCGCCAAACCACCTCTTATGGGCTTAAACGAAACAGGTAAAACCTCCGGCTGTCTCAAACTCTTACAAGAAAAATACTCTCTAGATTCGAACCTATAACCTCAAAGTGAGATCTTGAATTCTACACCATCAAGCCACGCCCCTTATGGACTTGTGTTAACAACTTATTTTGGGTTTCAATCATTTTTTTTAATTTTATTTTTAAAGTAATTGATTTTAAAAAGTAAGATGTGGGCAAAATTTAAATTTCTTTTTTATTTTTTTTATCTTCGTACCTCCTTAAGATTCGAACCGAAGTGAGAAACTAAATAGAATTATTTAAAAACCACAAAATCACAATCCTTAGGGTAATTAACCCCCAACAGAACTGTGCTCTTTACTTAATCACAATGATATATATTATAAAATATACTCTCAAACAAATTCTTAATTTTATGCAATAATTTATTTGTTAGGGTCATATAATCTCTTCATTCACATTATCAAATATTTTGATGTCATATTAATAAAATTTGATGAACCTAATATTACTGGTTTAGTTAATAACGAACAATAATGTTAGAACAATTTGCACAAATAAAAAAAATATTACCGTTCATTAGGAATAT
>SKCR01047772.1:0-76726 GCA_019454045.1 Zanthoxylum bungeanum
TATATTTAAAAAAAATCTACAACACTTTATTTTTTTAATAAATTTTGTTTAATTTAACAATTAAATTATTAATATTATTAATTTATAAATGAATAATATACCAGAATGCATAATAAAAATATATTAAGTTATAATTTTTTTCATCCAAAATAATAAAAGTTATTAACAAATGAGTCTTTATTTTTATTTTTTAAACATTAAGATATTTTATGTCTCTTTTCATAAATGTTGGAGTTTTAAGTATCATTTTCCCTATATTATGTAACATATACTGAAATTTTAAAAAGATCATATCTTGATAAGTGTTAACTTATTATTCGTTTAGTTACGGGTTTGAACATTGGAAATAACAAAAAATTAAATAAAAACATAGATAATATAACATATATCATGATTTTTCCCAACTTATATAAAGAGCACTGGGTACGATCATATTGAAAGATTAGGCGGCTCTCTAAATGATATCACTGTTTTATAGACAATTAGGCACACTCTGTGAAGTTCAATCCATAATGAAATAGCTGAAAAGTAATGTTTGATACCCCAAACCAAAGGCAAATTTTTCTAAATTTGATTGTAAAAGTGGATTTTGACAAATCAGATTGCATAAAGAATCAGTTCCATGAGGCAACAAGCACAGCTTAGCCATGAAATTTATGCAAGAAGCAGAGAATTATAACAATGTGAACGTATAAACAGTTTCTTGAAGGTCATGTTTAAGTTAAGCAATGTAATACATTGGATTAGGGAGTTTGAAGGACCTCTCAGCTCTTGCTAAGCCCAATAAGTCACTCCACTGATCTCCAGAGCTCCCATGAATCCTATAACCTTCATTCACCAACTCCAATCTTTTCTCTGATTTGTAAACTGTGGCCGGTTTCCCCTGATCTGAAGGTCCCCTGTATCATTAACCAAACTTAAAATTTATTAACAAACAGAAGCAAATCTAATTTATGTCAGTTTTGAATGTTATATAAGGAATTACAAGAGTAAAGAGAGTACCTCAGGATGAGCTTTTCCCAATCATTGTATCTAGCAACTAGAAGATTTTTTTCTGTGACATTTCTCTGAAATTCACTCCTTCCAGTTAGAAGAAATATCTTGAATCCCAGTTGCTTGAGCTCTTTGTACAAATTCAAACTTGCTGGTAAAGCATTGGCCTCTGCTAAATCCACCCACTCATTAAATGAGTCTTCATCGAAGATTTCTGATCTAAACTTCGACAAAGATAGGCTTAATGAGTATGGTCTTAGCATATGATAAGAAGATTTTTTCAGTAATGAGGTAGATGACAGGCAGTGGCACACATGATGGAAGCAAGAGAGCTCCCCAGAAATGAAAATGGTTTCATTGAACAAATGCGAGTATAATTTCTTAACTTCAAAGGAACAAACGGATTATAGGTATAAATCACAATATGTACCAGCAAAAATTATTACATGATACAATCTGTTGGCAGGAATATGGGTCATGTTATTTATTCAACGAGGGATATGCTCACACAAAATTTGGTTTTTGTGTTAGCGGTTGCCATAACAACCTTAAGCAACCTAACTCTTGAGTGATTAATGTCAGCATATTTCAACACACAACAGTTTAGCCACTGCTCTGATGAATCTTATAGAAATTGTTGACCATGTGGATACAATCACTTTTGAAATTATCATGGTTTAGGACTCAACAGACATCAACACAGGAGATGACCAAGATTATATATTCTTTATTTCCTATTTCAATGGTTCGGACCCGACCTTGTGATTCTCAAAAGACATGCCGTGACAGTTGGTAACAAAAATGTCAAATATCGAGTAGTTCTGCATATACAAAGATGCAAAACGGGAAAGTAGTTGTGTGAGATGCAATCTCAATAGAAGTGTGGAAATATATAGAAGGAGGAGGAATAACTTCGCTAAGTAAATTATTTATTGTTATCTTGAGAAATACGAAGATGCCAGAAGAATGGAAGAAGAGTATTTTGATACTTATTTACAAAAATAAAGATGAGATACAAAACTACGCCAATTATATAGATATAAAGCTAATGAGTCATACAATAAAACTATGGAAAAAATTAATTGAGAGCATGTTAGGATAAAAAAAATAAAAAATAAAAGTAACAAGTATAGCTCAGAACCAATTTGAATTCATACCAAAAATCAACTATGGAAATAGTTAACTTGATAAGGGATTTGATGGAATATTATCGAAGTAAAGAGAGACCTTCATATGGTATTATTGATTTAGAAAAATATATGATAGATTATCAAGAGAAATTCTTTGGAGGTTATTAGAAGAGAAAGGAGTACGTATAGTTGGAAAATTCAAGCAATTAAAGATATGTATGAAGGTGCAATGACTTGTGTTTATAACTCAAGGAGAAGTGACAAGGCGCATTCATATTACCATAAGTTTACACCAAGGTTCTACATTGAACATTTATCGTTTTGCTTTAATAATAGATGTAATTATTAAGGATATCTAAGATGAAGTATCATGATATATACTCTTTGTTGATGATATAGTATTGGTGGATGACTTTAAAGAAGGTGTAAATACTAAACTTGAGATGTGGAGAAAATCTTAAAAGTTCAAGGCCTCTTATTAAGTAGGTCAAAAAGTTCAAGGCCTCTTATCATGATGTGTGAGTTTAATGAAGGTAGTCGAGGTAATGCAACAGAAATAAAAATTGGTAACCAATCTATCTCTAGAAGCAAATGTTTTAAGTACTCAGGGTTCATAGTTCGAAAAGATGGGGAAATAGATTGAGATGTTACCCATATAATTCAATAGGACTAGAAGAAATTGAAGTGGACATCTGCAGTCTTATGTGATGGCAATAATCCTGTAAAACTTTAAGGCAAATTTTATTAGATGGCTGTGAGACTTACAATGTTTTGTGAAATAGAATGTTGGGTAATAAAGTATCACCATCCAAAAAAGAGATAGTTAAGATGATAATGCTCAAATGTATGTGAGGATAGACAAAGAAAGATAGAGTTAGAAATGAAGAAATAAGGATGAAAGTTGGTGTAGCACTGAACCCAAATGACAAGCCAAATAAAACTACTTGAAAATCACTCGACCAAATAAAACCAAGACATATACAAACTATACCTATATTATGCAAAATCTTTTAACCCTATCATGTCATACTAGTTGTATAAATAACTTTTAAATTTTTAAAAATTGTTTAATAATTTGTCCCAAAATTCAAATTATTCTTAAAAAATGAGGCTTTACATAAGAATGACGGAAAACGGATTTTTTGTGGTTATTTCCAATGTTTTAAAAGATGGTCAAGGTGGCCATCTAGGTGCAAACTGATGCCTGACCGTCCCAATTTTGGAGAAAACAGCTACCTAGACGGTTTCCGATGGAAAACTCCATGTCCACAGCAAATGATGGCTTTTTTATGCGTGTGAACACCGGGAACAAGGTCACTGATGGTTTCTATTCAAGAAGAATGGGTGCGTGTTTCGATCAGCGACCTAAGATGGCGGCACGTGTAAGCCACTCACTGGTGGTCGCTTTCAGAGCTGTCATCGATGGTGGCCTACGACTTTTAAACTCTAACCCTAATTGAATCCAAATTTTTAAACACGAATCTTAGTTGACCTCAATAACCTACCTCAAATTGAACCATAAACCTAATTGAAACCAAATTTTAAACCTAATAAAAAAATTTGAATAAAAAAATCTGCCTAATATTGCCTAACTCATGTCTTGGCGTCACTTAGAAGACCTGAATGCCCCCACACCATACACCTAGCATCAGTGTTTTCAAAACCGAACCGATGATCTAAAATATTTAATGGGTCACTAGTTCAACAGGTTGAACTGGATGATATCATAAATAATTTAAATTAATTAAAAATTATAAAAAAAAATAAATTTAAATTTTTGGTTTTAAAAAAATTAAGAACTGGTTCGCCAATTTTTTCCATTTTTGGAGGTCCTATTTTTATAATTAAGAGAATCAGACTCACTACCGGTTCCCAATTGGACCAATTCAACCGGGCCGATTTTAAAACATGGCCTAGCAACCAAGATTTTTTTAGAAGTATGGTTATTTCTCACAAATTTGTACCAAAAAAATTGGTCTAAATTTTTTTATGGAAACATTAGTCTTGACTGAAAAGAGAGGTTGTACCTAAAATCGCCTACTGTTATATTGGGAATGGGCTCTCCGGTCTCCATAATTAACATGCTCATAATATTATGTTCATAAAAAATGATAAACATAAAAAATGATAAACATATTTAAAATTTTACTTAAAATTTCTACACTATTCTCAGTAGCTACAGTGAATTACTGTAATTCACTATGAAACTTTAAGTAAATGTATCATTACTCTATGTTCATAACATGACAACGTGCACACCTACTGCATCGTGACACGTGTAATACTTCACAAAATATGATCAAGCATCCAACAACTGTAAACCAATCCAACAGATTAGAAAACAAAACGACATACCCGAAACCATGAGACTGGTAGTAGGGCAAGTTGCAAAGAAGGGTCTCATCGATATCGAAAACCCAAGCGTCCTTTCCGTCACCGGAAACGTTGACGCTCTTTGCAAAATCCAGCGAGTAGCCGGAGGCAACTTCGGAGTCGGACAGGTAATGGTCACCGGTCATGTATTTCTCAACGAACGCGACACACCTTGACGGAACAGACTTCCATTTTCCGGCGTCGTTGGTCTCCACATAGAACCGCCAGCTGTCGCAGTACATTTCATCGTCTACGCGGATTTTTCTGTCGCCGGCGATTTGGATATTTCCGGGGAAGATTTGGATGACAGATTGGGCAAAAGCGTGATAGATAATTAAGAACAAGTGGAGTGAGATTGAGAGGAAGTATTTGCGGGAATCCATTTCCTCTCCGTCTCTGCTTTGACTGGGCGTTTAAATTTTTTAATTAAGAGGACATCGATCTAAGTCGCGGCTTGGTATGGGCCAAAACGACACTCCGTTTTATGGAGCGTCTATATTAAATTTGAGGTATTATCAATAATATATTCAAAGATTATGTCGTCCATTTAAATATTATAAATTATAATAAAGATTATCAATCTTATACTTGAAAACATTGACTCATCAAAAATATTATGAAAATTTACTCTCTTTATTATACGGTCCTCGATATACCTCGATTCCTGAGGGACGTAATTTAATGATGTAAGGTTTCATAACTCACTTTCAAGTCTTGGATTCGAATTTATGGAGTGCGTTTCTTATAAAAATCTGGGAAAATTTTAGATTTTACATGCTCCGATTAAGCTCGGATGATTTGACTGCGGGATTTTCATTAAAAAAAAAAAGTCTTCGATATACCCGTGAAATTTTTTTTATTTATAAGGTGCAAATTTATGATTCATTATATCCCACCAAATCATTAACTGGAGTTCTGTTGTGGCAATAATTAGATACATTTTGCATATTATTAGTTCTAAAGCTAATCTGTAATTTTATTTTCTCGTTATAGATTTTTATCGTTTCTTCTTTCTCTTTGGTTAGCTACTTGGTATTATCAATAATATATTCAAAGATTATGTCGTTCTCTTTCGAGAAGAATTGGAATCGTACCAAACCGTACACTGTATAATTTAGTTTCGGTTATTCCTTCGACATTAACCGAAATCGGCGGTTCAGTTCCGGAATCGAACGGCGATCACCCCTAATGCGGTAAGTAAATTGCTATAATAGTTACAGTTGTAAAATATGTTGGCGACTTGGTCGCATAAATGAATTTTGATGACGTCAACGCGAAAGAAGACTTCGACGTGTAAACACGAAGCAATACAAAAAGTGTCGAAGCATATGGGGTGAAGAGCGAGAATATGAAGACTTGCGGCAAAACAAATATATATTGCGAAGTGTTAGCTTATGATTAAATTGTAAAGTGCCTAAGCTCATAGGGATCATGCACATTCACTTAGATGCATTATGATCATGACAAAATGCCTTAAAATCTTCATTACTCTGCATTTTGGTATGAGACCGGCATACTGGTCCCTTACCGGTCACAATACCGGTGAGATGCTCTGTTATACATACTCACTGGAACCGGCATAGACTTTACCGGTTCTCATACCGGTGAGCCCAACGGCTAGTTCCCTTACTGGAACCGGCAAGCCCTAAACCGATCTACATACCGGTGACCATACCGGTCAAGCTCTTCATTGTGCACACATACTGGAACCGGCACGGACCATACCGATACTCATACCGGTTAGCATACCGATCTAACGACTAGTTTCTCTCAACTGTAATATATCCGTTGGAGACCATCATACCGGTCCCCTACCGATTTTCATACCGGTCTCAGCAGTGACTGCAGATACAGTTTTCATTTTCTATATAAATGAGTCTCAAATTCATTTTTGCTAGCTTCTTGAACCTTCATATCATTTCTTAGAAAGCAAAAACAAGAATGTTTCATAAACCTTCATATTCATAAACATTCATACATCAAGCTCACACACACTACACTTTCTACACATTTAGTAGTGAGCTTAGAACACTTGGGTTTGCATCTCACACATTCTTCATTATATTTGTGAGTGCTCAAGTGTGTTTCAAATCTTCTTTAAACAAAAACACTTGCGGTTGTGAAATCCCATAGTTTGGGTAAAGTGCAAAAGTTGTGAGTGCACCTACGAATAAAACTCAAAAGTGTAAAAGGTTTGGAGTACGCATTTGCGGAAACCTCTTGGTTGCGGGTGAACCACGGAAACTCGATTTTAGAGTAAATCTTCAAGCGAGGCTTGGGGGAGTGGACGTAGGCACGGTTGGCCGAACCACTATAAATATCGGTGTCGTATTTCTCTTTCTCTTAACTTTTACTTATTTGCAAGTTTATTTACATTTATATTATTAAATAGAAAACTTGCATATACGTTATTATGTACAATAGAGAAAATTAACCTAAGAGCCTATTTGGTAATAAGAGCTTAAAATCGGCAAAGATTTTATAATTCCGCATTTATAGCGATAACCAAATTCACCTATTCTCTTGGGAAATATAGATTGTTTGTCGATATTGCTTGTAGGGAATTTCAAAATAGTCCCACTTATTATTATTATTATTATTATTATTATTATTATTATTATTCATTGTAGTTGTACTTGTTATATCACCAATCTCAAAAGTTGTTAGATAAACATCAAATTCGGTTGCGGTACTTGTTACCCTTTGTTGTTGTTTTTTCATATGAGTAGAAGTTGCCCTCTATATATTGTTAGAACTAGATTGCTCAACTTCAATATGTTGGGAAGGCGTTGATGCATTCTCACCAAATTGAAAATAATATTCGTTATATAGTATAAATATATCATCTCGAAAATCGCTAATAATTTAATTAACATCTACTTATTTCGTAAGCATTCATAATAAATATCTAAATAATCTTTTAAACCATTTAATCTAGTACGAGGATAAAACAGAAGTATTTCTCTTTGGTCTTGAAGATCATCCGCTTTATTTTTTTTATAACAAATAAATGATATATAAAGTATTTATAAATATAGAAAATTGGGAAAAAATTATTGTTGCACTGTTTTGAGCGTTGCAATTGCAACAGTTCCTCGGTTCGGTCTCATCGATTTGGTTTCGGGCTTTCGGCTCAGTTTAACCGGCGATTTCAATTCGGTTTGTAAATTTTGGAGTATCGGAACCAAACCGGTTCTTAGGCGGTTCCGATTTGGTTCAGAACTGCCAAATCATTGATTGGTTCAGTTCCGATATTAACCCGGTTCGGCTCGCGGTTCAAAACTGAACCGTAGTCAGGGCTATAACGCATCATATTAACTATTAATGGTTATTTTAGACGTGAAATTATAATTAATGCAGATTAATTAATGAATTTAAATAGTTACTTCCATTATTGTTTTGTAAATTATCCAATAATTTGTTTTTTAATGCTTTAGAATTGGAAAAAAATAGAAAAGTTCAAAATGTTCCACTAATTAAATTGTGGGCCAAACATGTTAAGTTGTCCAATTGGGCCATGAGAAAAAGTGTTTTGGACGCATTAGGTATATTCCCTCCCAGCAAAGCAAGTGTCCAACTTGCCTTTGCTGCTCCTCCTGCCACGGTATAATTGTTTCAGTATATTACATTCATACCTGTCAGGTCCCTCCACAAACAACTCTTTGAAGTTTGAACATTTAAGGACCATATTAACCTTTCGAAAAAAATAAAGAAAGAAGAGGGACCATATTGTAGATTCTAGGGTTTGCATTTAACTTTATCATCATTCATCATCACTACTACATTGATACGAGGAGATACACGTTGAATTCAGGGATCTCAGAAAATTTCATGAACATTTATAGGGACATTTCAAATAATTGTATATTTTGAAAAGAGATTAAAATGTCTAATTACTTAAAGTATTAATGTTTTTTTTATCCTAAATCTATAATCAAGACGAGATCATGATTAGCGAATCTATATCATTTATCCTCAATCCCTAGTTATAACGACACCAAAATTAGCAAATATCTATCCGTTCTGACAAACTGGCATCTTTAGTTGAATTAACCATCCAAGCAAATTTTGCAAATCCTTTGCTATATTTTTTAATGAGAAGAATAATAAATAAATATGAGCAGGCAATTATCCTTTATTTTTCTGTACATTTTCAATTTATAAGAAGCGAACTCATAGAACAATTAAGTAACAAGAGGAAAAAAAAACCTCATGTATATATAAATTGTGGACAAAACCCAAAAATCAAATTCCAGAATCAAAATCAGGGGAAAGAAGAAAGAAAGAAATAAAAAATTATAAACTTCAAAGACCAAAAAAATCACATGAAATATATATATAAAAGCCTGCAGATCGCCACGCACACACCCAAAAACGGGGAAAACATTTCAGATTTGTGTTGTCAAAAATCAGCTGGACGAAAGAATTAAAATATCTTCTTTGCTCAAACCGTCAGTGCTTGTTTTCTTGGTTATCACTGCACTAAAAGAAGCTGTGCCCAAAAATAAAAAGACAAAAAGATTAATTAAGAGAAAGAATAATCTTGATCATCATGGCAAAGCTCTTTCCTCAGTTTATGTGAAAATGGTCTGCAAGCATCCATGCTTAGATCAATGGCTGCTGATAGAGCTATGAACAATGCAGCATCAGCCATGCAAGTTACATGCTGCACCCCAACTTCTACCACTGGCTTGCTAACCTTTCCTTCGCCTTCAACAGTCGATCCCATCACAAACCCTTTAACCGGTGACCTTGAATTCATTAAAGACTCTCTCATTATAAGTCTACTATCAATGCAAAACTTTCCACCCTTTTTAACGCTCATTGTAGCTTCAGCAATTGAGATTCTGCTGTTGGGGCCTGTGCTGTCCGTAACAAGTTCAAATTTGTAGCCTAATCCATCAACGGGGCCTCGCTCTCTCCATGCTTCGAGACGGCCCCATGGTTTCCAGTTGCTTACGGAGAATCCATTATTAGGGCGGAGGATTAGCCATGCTCCGGGGTTTGATCGGGAGACGCGATCTGATCCGGGTGATGGAACAAATGGAGTGATCATAGAGGCAGCCGCGACAGGAGAGCCTGAGAGATCGTGTATCATTATCATCCATCCTTTTCTTTCTCTTCCTTGTCTTTCTTTATCACCTGAAAATGTCCTCATCCAGACTCTAGTGTTGCTGTTAATTACATTGCTGGTAAAATCTGATGGGAGAGATCTGTTTATCAACACATGGCCATAACAACTGATTAAATAAACTGGGTAGGGATAAAACGGGGACAAAATAACACGATCATTTGTGCACATGGAAGGAAATTATAGGTAGGTAATTCGTTGAAGTACGGTTAGTGAGATTCAAGTTGTCTGTTTGACCAAACTATGTACAAACTGAAAGTGCTTTCATAATTTTTAAGTTAAGTTTTTTATAGTTTGTTTATTTGGAAGCCATTATATTCTATGAACAACTGAAGATTGTGATCAGTCATGGTTTTTGAATATATTCTCATTTGGGTGTGGAAGATTTGAAGAGAATCTTATACCGGTGTGGCTTGTTCGCAAAAGATTTAAGATTTGATTATCAGGTCATTAATTTGAGTTCAGGATTGCATTTCTTATAAGAACCGAGACAGCCTGAGATTTTACCTAATCCGTTTAAGTCCAAATCATGTGGTTTTACGCAAAGTTTCTAACGTTTCAGAGAAAAAAAAAAAAAAAAAAAAAATTTCAATAGTGCTCTGTTTACAAGAACTAGATTTTCAGCTTCAACAATTAAGAAACATAGTTTAAAACGACAATTTCAATTAAGTAATTTTGTTAATACCGATAAGCTAGTTTTGATGGTAGTCAAAGCCTCAAAGGGACAAAAATATGGCATGCCAGGCTGTGGACAAGGACTTGTGAAATTGTCGTGAGATGGGACCAAGGTTAGGTGACTAATTAATCAACTAAAATATGATAATACAAGCTGTAATCAAGCTCTTGTTACCTACTTTGATCCATAATTATTTTCATGTTAGCTACTAAGACAGAAACAGAAGTAACATTTATGTGAACAATAATGGAAAAATAGATAAGATGGTGGTGGTGGTGGCCAACTTTAGATATAATGGCAAGTGGGGTTAGTTAACAGCTAAGAAGGAAGTAGACAACCCACATGCATATTTTTTCACGAAGGTTAATCCCACAAATAGACTCTAACTCGGTAAGGAGTTAAATTTTATGATTTTTGTTTTTTATATGAATTATGATTTGTTGTTATAAAATAAAAATTTATAAATTATTAATTAAAAAAATTAAAACAATTCCCCCCAAATAATAATAGAAGAACTTATACTCCAAAGGTCAAGGTGGCTGTTTTCAAATACCTCTATTTAGTCAATATAACTTAAATTCTCAGAGATAAAGAAATAAAAATTAAATTTGAATTTTGTTCAACAATATTTTAAAAGAAAAATAAAAAATAAAAGAATTTATCAAACCAATCATGAGTAGCTCAGTAGTGCAAGCTTGAGTCAATTTTAATTAACACAAAAATGGAAAATTAAATTACCTTGACCTTGAGTTCCGGTCAGCACTGAACTTGCAGCTGAAAACGGGTTGCCTGATATTTCCTTGAATCTGGAATACCACTGGACTGCACTCCGGTTCACCGCCGAACTGGAAAACGAATCGGGGATCCGGTTCAGAACGGACCGTTAAGTGAAGCCTTGCGGAGGGTTTATCCAGTTCACTCCCTAGTTTCAGCCACCCGTTACGGAAAACAATGGACTTAGACTCGGCTCCAGCGAGATCAATTATGACATGGAGGCGGCCAAGTAACTTGCCAGAGCTGACACCGCACGTGCTGCCCATGCCGCCGGTGAAGACAGACACGCGGAGTGTGATGGGCTTGTTCGTGAGGCGGCGAAGGGCGGTTGCGTCGAGGTGGAAGCCTAACGCGGAGGTGGATGACTCCGGTGGAGCGTCGTTTTGAGAGGCGGAGAGCGGCAAAAGCGCGGTTTGTGAGGGGAAGTTCTTGATCTTGAGCTTGCAGAAACATGGAGTGGTTGAAGGGTGAACGCCTGGACCGGCGGGTCGGGTTGTGGGGAATGGGAGTTTGAGAGCCAAAGATTCGACGATCAAGCGAACAAACGGGCATGGATCCATATTTTTTATAAAAAAATAAAAAACTGTAAATGAAATGTTGAATATAATTTAATTTTCTTGTTGTAGAGTTTGTAGTTATGGGGTTTAAGAAGAAGAGTGAGTAATGAAATGAAAAGCTCGTAGTGTACGTCAGTTGATGGAGTGGGAAGATAGAGAGAGCTTAGGGATCATCTATCTTCATGGACTGCCACGGCTCTCATCTCATCTCTCTTATCGTAGTGGACGTTAGTTAACGCCTACTCATCTCATCACATCTCATTTCACCTCACCTCTCTTCGAATTGAATTTTATTAAATCTATATATTAATTATTTTATGTCCTATAAATATGTCATATATATAATTTCAAGAAAAAAACCTACTAAACAATTGAAATAGTAGTAAATTTTTTTAAAAATAATAAATTTTGTAGAAAATAGTAATAATTTTATTGTAAAAACTACGGGTCAAGTTTGAAAATCAAACTCGTGACCCAACTCGATATTTATGGGTCGGTCGGAGTAACCAAAATATGAGTTAATTTTTTTTCGAACTCAAGCGGCTACCGACCCGAAAATTTACATACTCCTAAGTTCATTAATGGTATTGTGGCTTTGTATCTTGGGATATGTTTGCAAAATGTAATGGATTCGATGTTAGATTGAGTCTTATATTTTATGATCGGTAGTTATTAAATGACAATTTATAGGTAATTAAATATTAAATATTATTAATTGATGTATCATGATTATAAAAAATATAATACATTTCATTTTAGCTTGGATTCAAATTCATATTATAATGTGTGAGGCAATGCATCATAAGTACAACTACATTGAAATACATTTATTTTTGAATTTCTAATCCCGCCATCCATTCACGTTTTTACCATGTTAATTGTTAAAATTATTACTTTTACGATAATCGATTTAGATTCGTTGTTAGGTTCGGTTGTGTTTAATTTTTTATAATATTTTATCACACATGTATTTATAACAATAAATAGTTAAAATTTAATTATATTTAAAATTTTATCAAATAACTACCAATCAAATAAAAAAAAAACTCACCATCAAACTTATTATAAACACCGAATCCAGGTCTATAAGAATAAATCACTCACTGCTTACTTGAGTATTATATAACATTTTACATATACCTCTCTGAATGCGAGAAAAGTGGAGAGAATCCATACATTCAAAGTGTTGGGCCTGACAGTCCATAATCGAGTTGAGTTTGAGCTTTTATCTTGAAGTCTAATATAGTTGGCCTGCATATGTATGTGTTTTTGGGTTAGAATCTTCTCATTTCTCTATGATCGCAATTAAATTACAAAATATGTATTAATGTTAAAATAGTTCTTTTTTTTAACAGAACCTTTTTCTTTTATATCTCATTAGTTTATATAGTAGTGTGCATGTGGAGATTTCAACCTCTGATTGATACGTGTCTATTGTTGGACTACTAAAAATTGCATGAAGTACACTTGCCACAAGACATGTTGAAATATGGCATTATATCTGATTATGCATGTTATTATTCATGTTAAGATAAGTGTATTGTCATTAAAGTTCACTAATCTCGGATGTGGTTCGTGACACCATGTACCTCATAATACTAAGGCGGGATTAGAGTGCATATAATATACTTCTCATATGGGTTTCGAGGTAAATCCTCTCCGAAATAGGTATAGATCGGATTAAACTAATCTCGGAGTACCTCCACTTCGGACTGATATGGCCTCGAAGTGATGTTATTTCGGAGTGATGTCACTACATGGGTCGATTATAATCTCTCAGACCAAGTTATAGTTTCTCCGGAATGTCTTCAAACTTCATAGATCGTCTTGACCGCTCTCGTCCACTAGCATTGTGTGTTCAACAGTATCATAACATATGTCATCATTTCATTAAACCCATGCATGTCCGTGCATTTCCACCAAAGTGGCGTATTGAGGAAGATTCATATGTACGATGACATGTGACTAAAAATACAAAACTAAATTTAGGCACTCACACTTCCACTTGTGCCAATTTCAAAATCAATAATATTCTCAAAAACATCACCATTTGTCACATTAAGAGAGCACAAGAGTTGACAAGCAGTTTCAAAAGTAAGCTCTATACTTCAATTATAGGACCAATCAAATCATTTTATTTGACTCCAACAACTTTCTGCTATGTGCTCTTGAAGGTATTGACCACTCACTCTCTTAACATTCTTAACGCCCACACATAACAATAATCTAATTTAGTTTAAATATATTAAAACAAGGATAAATGTAATTTGGATCCTTATTTTTATTCATAATTATCCAATAAGTTCATAATTTGCTCATAATTATCCATCATGTTCCATTGTACTATTAATGTTAGAACAATAGTAATGATAACAATTATCTTGTATCCCGACTGGTTTTTTTGAATAGAAACGAAAAATCATTTCGAACAATGATCGAAATTTAATTCGAGACTATTTTATTGTGGAAAATTTTTATATTAAAATTAACATAAAGTCCAAGTGTGACATATATATTAAATATAATTGGACTATCCAATTATATTTAATTCGCTACAATATATCGAGCTATCACAGGGATCAAATGGACTTACATTTCCGACCTCCAATAATATCGGAATATTAATTAAATTCTTTAATTAAATATTCTGAATTATTAACTACAAGTTATTCCACTAAAAATCTGAAGTTACACTATCGTCGTTGTAGATATAAAAATAAGGTTAACTACTTTGGTGTCCATCGATATAGTCATTACATATGGATTTACCTTTCACGAGTATCTCATAATTAAAGCCGGATCTAAATGTCTATTATATCCCTCTAACTATTTTCACCTCACAATTGATTCTCTAATGACCGATTTATTCATAATTATTATGAATATTAATTTGTCTATTCGTAAAAGAAAAACTTGAACGCTATAATCGTTCAAGTACCGAATCAACTCTTAAGGTATATGCTCATATACTTCTCCCAAGAAGGAGTGAACTCCGTATTTATGTAAAACGTCATCAGCTGCACATCAAACTATGTCCCTAAAGTACGTAGCTATTGATCGAGATTTCTACACCAACCTCACATTTGTAAATTAAAGACATAGTCTATCATGCAAGAGTTCGTAGTACACTCAAAATGATTCAGATCAATCCATATATGATCATCTAGTAGATTAAAATTAATTAATTTATTTAACGGATATAATAATAAATTCATTTCTATCTGGGTCCAGTCCTATATGATCACATCATATAATATGTCTTTATTCTCATGTTACCACATGGACGATCCCGGATCAAGGTCTCTATATATTTATATAATGAACTGTAAATATAGATAAACCACAAATAAAGTACACGTTTTGTTTACTCTCTATTAACTATTTTAGATTACTAACTTCATACTCAAATCATATTACGCATGACACTCATACATTAAGCCTGAAGACACATAAGTAATCAAAGTTAAACAAAACAATTTACAATATATGATTTAAATTAAACAATTAATAAATGAATAATTCATCTTTTATTTTAAACAAAATATTCTGTTTACAAATTACATGATGTTCTATGACATATATCCTAATAATTAAAAATTACTATTTAAAAAAAAACGAAAAACTAATTATGAAAAAGAAATTAAGGAACTAAAGTCCATTCTCCCTTTAACCAACCAACTCTATTAGTGAGCAAATAAAAAACACTTGGTATGCATTCATTAAATCAGGAAGCGATAAATTTGCGATAAATTTGCGATAAAATCAGAGAAATTCATCAGGGCCCACAGTGGGGTCGTGACAGCTGGGTTAAGGTTGTCACCACGTTGCCGTAGAAGCTTTGGCCAAGCTGGAATTTTGATTAGGCAAGAATTTTTCCGCAACCAAATCAGCATAGGAGAGGAAGAGAAACTGTTGACGTGTCATTCATTGGCGCCTTTTGAACTCTAATCGCTGTTTTGAACAGCTTTAATCGACGGCGCTCATAGGATTTCTGATTTTTATCTATGTTTTCAAAAGTGGACCGGATTGGTTGGTCTGGCAAAATCAGAAATCGATTATGAATCTGATCTTTTTAACAGATAAAGTATAATTAATAAAAAAAATCGGTAAAAATAGATCTGAATCAGTGAATCAGATCGGATCAATTCAATTTTATTTTTAAAATTTTTAAATTCAAAAATCAAATTTAATATTTTAAATAAAATAAAATTATTTATAACGTAAGCTGATTCTACCTATTTTTCCTTTTAATCATCGGTAAATGCATCTGATAAGTTCTGAATTCACAGATTTGTATATTTTTAATAATTACGAGTTTAATAAATCGGCCACATATTATCTATATTCAATGATAATATATTAAAATCTTATCTTGTAGTTGCAACTTCTTAATTTCTTAAAAAGATCCGGGATAATATTTCGAATATTATTAATAGATATATCATCCAACAAAGTTCGAGAATATGAACATATATGGTTCTAATTTGAAGCGGACGACCTTCAATGTTCATATTTTATACTTCTTAAAAAAAATTAACACACCCGGGGACGCGAATTCAAAACATCAAATTTAATATAAAATAATTAAATATAACCTAAAGTTTTTTTTTCTTGTCATTATAAAATATAGTCAAATGTGAAACGTCTATCATAAACTATAATAAAAAGTAAGGTCGTGCAAAGATAATAAGATATAATAATAAAAAATAAAGTCTTATAATGATATTGTAGTAAAATGTTACAACACAATACATCTTATATTCATTTGTCATTTCTCAATTTTCTTAAGTAGTGAAAAGATAATTATAAATGAAAATTATATTATAAAATTTAGATTATATACGAGAATGTAGATGGTGATCCATGCCCATTATCATCCATAGACGTACAAATAATAAAATAAAAGAAGAAACATTATTGATCTCACTCAATACTTGCAGTATCTCACATTACAATTTCTTATACATCGCTAAGAAGCATCTAGAAAGAGTACACTGACAAAAAAAAAATGAAAGAAATTTTGTTATAATAATTGTTGAGCTGTGCACTTGATCATGATGCTAAGTGATCATCAAAGTCTTTGATTAACTTGCTTAAAACCTTATCCCTTCAATATTAATTATTTCTTTGTTACTTTTAATTGAGAGCGACCAAATTAGCAAAGGGCAATTCTTCGTAGGGTGGGGGGGACCCTAGTGATCGGAGCGTGGGGGGCAAGCGTGTTGGTACACCATCCCGTTTGCTTGGCAAAATCACATTCAAAAACATTATGTTTGTTTCGTTTCTATGCACTGTGGGAAACTCAAAACAGGCATTCATTAATAAAGATATATACAATTCAAGTTCAAGCCATATACGCTCGTGATATTAGGGTAGTATCGTAAATTTTCTCATGTTCTATAATTTGCTTTTAAGTGTAAACTCTTTTTTTTTCTTCGAGATTACGAGAAATTAGAAATGAAGGGAGTTTTGTTTTTGTTTGTGTTGTATGTATTGTTAGACTACGTTCTAATTAGGTTTAATCATTAGATTTTTTCTAAATCTATTGCAAGTTTATGTTCAAATGGGTGTGATTTTATGATAAAGAGCTTATGATTTGATTATCAAATCATGAAATGTATTTATTTGTAAGAGTTTGGAATAATCGGGATTTTTACCTAACATATTTAAATTCGGATCGAGTGATTTTAGAATGAATTTTACCAACTTTTCAAAAAAAAAAAAAATATATATTGTAAGTTTGTGGTATTGATATAATCATGACTATTTTGGTATTTTATGCAATATAGTCATATTTTTTTTTAAAAAAAAAAAAAACTAAATATAAAAAGCCATAGACGCTCGCTTTCTTAAATCATGGGGAGGACTTTATGCTTTGAATTAATTACTTTCTTAATCATACATATGATTGCAAGTTTTGCTTTTTAAACTATTGGGTGGTTCTTACTTCTTTTTCTTTCTTCCTTTTAATTTGTTACTGTTACGTTGCATGGTCCACTGTCCACGTGGGATCCCATGTCATGCAAGCATCAGACGTGAGGTGGCTGAATTTCATTGGCCGTTGTTGCTGGCATTTTAAGAATAGTCAAAATGAAGCTAATTTTACTGTGATTTATACAATTATTTAATCAATATTTTTCCTTTTCTTATTTTTGACTCGAGTGAGCACTCAAATGAATTGTTATTTGGAAGACTGTTGGCAGAAACGTATTGGTTAGCTTATAAGTCAACTGACTTCACTCCTTAAAAGTGTTCATGAATCATGCATGCTTTGGCCAATAAAACAAAAATTAATTAGACCTCAATGATGTGCAATAATGAACTCGAGTTAGTAAAAAAAAAATTTGGCTAATTTTGGAATACTAATATCTTATAATCTAAATTGACCCTATCCGACCCACGCGATTTTTTAAAATAATAAATTTATTTTCGGGTCAACTACCCGCTCCACTTGATACGAATTGAACTACAATTTTTTATTTTGAAAGTTAGACTGATCTGATATTATAAATATTGGTGAATTTATCTCTATAACTTTAATACCATGGCAATTATCTCAATATTTATTTATTATATTTAAATTTTGACCTTTAAATGTTTAATATGTACCAAATAGGTTATTGTCTTTATCCGATTGACTCGATACGATTTTCCTACTCATTTTTATTTATGAATTTTCCTCTTTCATTAATCTAGCCGTATTGAATGTAAAAAATGACCCGATATATCCCGACCCGTGAACATCTTTAATTAACTTTTTACTTGTTACCGAATGCATTATGGATCTTGATCACCTTGACATCATTAACTAAATTGGCATGAGTTCATCAAGAGATGGTAACTGCAGTGAGCCTCTATTTTGTCGCTGACTTTGATATAAAAAGTATAAATTAGTTTATAAAATATGAATTAAAATGTATAAATTCATATGGAAAAAAATCACATGTTGTGAAATTATAATTTTATAAAAATACAAATAAACATTAATGTTAGAATTAACTAATATTTAAATGCTAATTTATATTTATAAACTCACCCTGATAAAACGGTGCGCCGTGGCCTTTTGGTGTTTACAAATCATGTCAAGTAACATCAATGTCCGTCAACATTAGGGGTGTTCGCGGTGCGGTTCGGGGCGGTTTTTTCGTTTTTTACTTCAAACCGCGCGGGTTGGCGGTTTGGGAAATTAGAAAACGAAACCGCAAATTTGATAAGGAAAACCGCGGCGGTTCGGGTTGGCGGTTTAGCGGTTTGGGCGGTTCGGGTCGGCAGTTTGGATTATAAATTTTTTAAGAAAATTTTGTGTGTTTTCACATTATAATTGAAGAAAAAATTACATAATTTTCATTTATTCATTACATATTATTATATGATCATTAAATACCTTAATTTTCATAGTTAAAAAAGAATAAAAATATAATAATAATTAATTTGTACGCGGGTCGACGGTTTAGGCAGTTCGGGTCGCGGTTCGAGTCAAAATATGCGGTTTGGGCGGTTCGCGGTTTGAAATGGGTCAAAACCGCACACCAACCCGAAATTTGCGGTTCGATTCGGTGCGGTTCAAAATCATTTTTAATATTTTTTCAAACCGCCCGGTTCAGTTCGGTGCGGTGCGGTTCGATGCGGTTCGCGGTTTGACCCGAAATTATGTTCACCCCTAGTCAACATTACCATCCCCATTCCCCACCATCACGTCAATATGGTATCTCTTGTTCGCTTCAGAAAATATAAACAAATAAATAAATACCAAACTCCCCTCGACCCCACGTGGCGGATACTGTTCCTCACGTGCATGCTTCGTCCTATTCACCTTTGCTTTGCAACGGACTTACGGACACAGATAAGATAAGCAAATGACTAAATGACAGCAATTCATGACGTCAGCATGAAGTTGGCAGACATGCACGAAAAAAAAGCCATCTTGGTGTGCTGTGAACCGTCGATTGATTCTATCCATTCGCATTAGTAATGTGGATTGGGACCCGCCAATTCCAATCATACCGCTCATTATGATCATGATTAACCGGCTCTTATTTCTTATATGCAAGACAAACTTAAATTATGTTCCTTAACAAGATTCATAATCAAGGTTTAGGACCACCGAGACCACGCCGTATTGTCATCTATTAGGTTTAATTGATGATTAATGGTTATTAATTTAATAGATATTGCAACTAGTATCAAAATATTATAATCTTACTTTAGATGTTCTATATTATTAAATTTTCTTCATAATAAAAATCATATTCATAATCGCTTAGATGAAAAGATGATACGGGAACAATTCTTTAACGTTGTTTGAATTTTTTTATGGATGTGAGCATGTTTATTTTTTGTTATTTTTATTTCAATTTTTGGTATAGTCTTTAATTTTTGATATTTCGAGATAGGTCCTGAGAAACATTGAATTAAGATTTAGGTATCGACAAATATTATATTGGGTTTCAGGTTTCGGTACACGTATTGAATTATATAGATCAATATTTATATTATTTTTTTTTTATGTAATATTTACAAAAGAAGAAAAATATGATCACAATTGTTTGATGAATTAAAATTTGTGTCAAGTTAATTGAAGTTGTATAATAGAAGGCTCATTTATATAGCTCCCTATATGTTTTTTTTTTTTTTTTTTTTTTTTTGGAAACGATGGAAACCCCGCCACCAAACCACCCATTATGGGCCGCGGCGCAGGTAAAACCAACGGCTGTCCCATCCTCTTACAAGAAGTGCACCCCCTGGATTCGAACCCAGAACCTCAATGTGAGATCCTGAACCCTACACCACCAAGCCACACCCCTATATGCTTTACTAAACAGTGAAAGCAAAAATTGTGATTGAAACATGCTAACATAATACAACCTATAAATATTTTCCATATAGGCTCTGCATAACTCTATCTAGAAATAATTTTTTTTATCCAGGGAAGAATTATTTGCAGAATTGAAATGGGAGATAATTATTAAGTAAAATTAATTAAAGAATATGTTTAGAAATGGGCTTCAAAATGATCAAGGTGGGAGTGTTCTTAAAATTTAAGTGGGTTTACAACCAAAATCATTTTTAGGCCCGATCCAATACAAATTTATCGTTTGAAATTTGAAAATATTAAACATTCCCCCGTAAAATCACTGGACCCAAAGCACAGTAGATTAAAGCAACTAATTTTTCAGACTTATGTCATGGCAAGACCCCCTACCTACATCACTTTTTGGTAGGGCTAAACACTAGTTCCGATTTTATCTTGAATCGGTTAGAATCAAATTGGTTTTTTGGGTTTGGAAGCGGAATCGGACCGGTTGCGATTCCAAAATGGAAGAACCAAATTTAAATGGTCAGGTTCCGGTTCCGGTTCCGGTTCTGTCATGGATGGAACCGGAACAGGAATCAGAATCTATTTTGGGAACCGAATTTCAAAACCGGAACTATAACTTGAACCTATTTTAGGAACCAAATTTCCGAACCGAAACCGGAACCTGTTTTGGGGACCGAATTTAGAACCAATTTCAGAACAAATTAAAACTCAATTTCGTACCGTTTTAAAACTCAATTTAAATCAAATTTCATAACTCAAATCAAAGCCCTATTTAAACATAATTTCATAACTAGTTTTAAAACTTTATTTCATAACCCAATTAAAACTCAATTTCATAACACAATTAAAACCCAATTTAAACTCATACACTTTCTACAAAAATATTATGTATTGGGTCAAAAATATTATGCAATATATATACTAGATATTGCCCGTGCCTACGGCACGGTGTTACAAAATTTACAGAGAGATTAATATTCTGTTATTTAATTTGTTTGTTAATTTTTAGAGATATTATATAATGAAATGATTTTATTTTTTTTAATTAAATGATTTTATTCTTTAATTTATTTGGTAGTTTTCATTTTCCATTAATAAATATTTTATTTTTTAATTTATTTGGCAGTTTTCATTTTTCATTTTTATAGAGATTATATAATGAAATGATTCTTTATCAGCCATTAGATTATAATGAAATGATATGAGCCGCCAATTAAGTCACATAAAGATAGTCTTTTAATACATTATCACTCTTAATCATAACCATTGGCTGCATTATATTTCCTCTTACACCATTGTGCTTTATAATATAAATATTTATGTATGGACATTTGTCAAGATTATTATGCAATATTCAAGTATGATAAATAATTGTATTTTTAAAGTTTGACAATAAAAAAATAAATAGGGTAAATCATAATCGGATAGGAACGGAATTAGAACCGATTGATATGGTATCTTATTTAATTGGGTAGGTTTTGATTCCACGCAGAACCGAATTAGAACCGATTAATAGGAAACCTTATTTAATTGGGTAGGTTCCGATTTCACACGGAAGCTAATTGGAACCGATTAATGAGGTACCATAATTAATTGGATAAGTTCTGTTTCTACTTAACTAGGAACCGATTTTTTTCCGACTAGATTCCGATTTCACGCGGAACCAAAACCGAGATCGGTTTTGCTCACCCATCCACAAGTTCAAATTAACAGCAACTCCAAATGGTTCGTTCTTATTGTTCTTTGGAGCATTCCATCGACAAGAGAAGCGGAGATCTTATTATCTTAAGCCGGGTTTTCAATTGATTTAGCATCGTGCCGAGTAATACTCTTTTCTACTTATTTTTATTATTTATGTTTCTAATAATCTGGAATAATGTTATTTAATTCTGTGGATGAAACTTGGTTTTTTGGTTTTGGGATGTGATTTGTTAATTAAGGGATTAAAAATTATAATTAGGGTTAGCAAACATGTATTTTGTAGTTAATAATTGTTTTTATAGAATTAGGAACTTATGTTGAGTTTTATGCAATAAGAATCATGTATTAAACTCAAACTTGATTAAGGGAATGTTCCACGGCTATTGCTGTGGAGTAGAATCACTAGATGTGTCAAGTATTTTATGTTTAGGTAGTTGGGACACATTAGCCGCCAAGTAGAAGTTGGTGTAATGGTGTTTTATCAAACATTAGCTACTGTCTTTCAAATTTAAGCAGATTCGCAGCAGTTATAATCATGTTGTTACGAATATGCCGTGAGATGTAGCAAGGTATTGATCATGATTCATGCATCAAATTCTAGTGTTTTCTGAATCATAATTGTTCAATTCTTGAAAATCTTGAGTTACTTTCCAATCTTCTTTTGATCATATAACCTGTGGTTGGATTGGCATGAATTTTTTTTTGAAAAACATGGGTCATTGTATATCTGTTCTGTTTCTCATTATTAATAATTTTGCTTACAACAAGAAGTGTGAATGATAGGACAAACCAACAAAGTGGATTTTTGTTGATTAATGACACTCAGGAAAGTACTACGAACTTTCACACCAAGCAAAGGCGCATAACTGGCTCTCACTTGTGTGTTGTGTTGCCTTACAATATTGAAACCAATAAGGAATTGCAATGTCTTTTGTTATCACAGCAAATTTTGGGAAGTGACAAGGCCATCTGGCCGTATGTGGCGATGAACTTTAGTAGGGATGATCAGCATTATGCTAATTATTATCGTTCTTTTTTTTTGGGAAAAGAAATAAGATGAACTAATGAGATAGTATCATTTGATATAGAATCTTCAAAATTGTGCCTGAACTGATCTTATGATGTTTTTCAATCATTTTTTTTAAAACCAGTCAGACAGTTATAGCTTTGGTGGTAATAGAAATACTTTAGGCTGCTTGGTCCAAGTCTTTCCTTTCCATGCTGTTTGACCATGCGTTCTGGTTTTTCTTTGTTCTTTTTTCTAGAGAATATAAATGATTTTGTAAAATATGATGTTGTCAGCCATTCCCATATTTCGGTCTTATTTCCCAGGGATATCACTTATTTTTATGCTTGTCTATGTCTGGAGAAGAGAATTCCCAAATGCTCTAATCGATATATATGGCCTCGTGACACTTAATGTACATGCAAGCAAGTCTTGTGGTGAATTTAATTGGGTGGTTTCTTGCTTTTGTTTCTTGGAGCTAGCCCCTGAGCTTCGTCTTAAATTATCTGAATCAACATATTTATCCATGTATTTTTTCCCCCTTTTGATTTGCAGGCATGGTGCTTGGACGTCATTTTCGTTCACCTCTCGTACCAGACCTGCTGGGAATCATAGCAGGACGTATTGCTTTTTGACCGTCTTGCATCCACTTGAATCTGGAAAAACTACCTGAAATCTCCAAATGGGATGGAGTATCCTTACTTTTCTTTGCTCCGTAGGGAAAAATTAGGCAGCTTGGAATAATCGTTCAGCATATTCTGCTGAATGTGAAACCATCATTAGAGACACACTCTCTCCCTCACACAAAAGACATTTGCACACCCACTTGTCTGTTTCTTGCTTATCTTTTCCACGCACCAGGAAATCATTTCTGTCATTAACAGATTAGCTCACCTCTGGCATTTGCTATCCTGCAATCATTTTCCTTTCATAATAATAAAAAGACTCTTTCCAGCACATGAAGATAAGAGGAGTGAACCTGCTGTTTTTTAACCCTTTGTTGGTTCCCTTTACTCTTTTTAACACAGTTAATAACTGGTTATCTCCTAGTAACTTAGAAAAAGAAAAGATCACATCATTAGAACATACACATTTCATTTCTCATACATTGCTGCAAAATTTCTCAACTAAACTGGTGGCAAGATGGAGAATTGGAGCTCCAGCTATCAATTGTGCCCCGCCCGGTGCCCAGCCTGATAGGACAGCTGGTGTGGCTTTCAGAGGAAGATCATATTGATCAATTTATTCAATAACATGTTCCGGTCATTGGATTTTATAATTATATCATTGGCAATGTTCTTGCAAATTTTTCAGAAGGTGCACATGACACAGGCGAGCTGAGTGGTTTCATTTGTCATTAACTTTTTTTTTTTACAGATTGTTTCATGAAGAACTGTTTTGTAGAAAAACTTAACAGAAACGAAATATCTCAAATTAATGTGCCATTTTTGATGCAAATATTTGAATTTGAATTCAATGTCATCTTTAGACACGATTTATAAACTGTTTAATGATTTAATCAAAGCAATTTTGTCGGTTGATGTATGTGCTAATAAATTTTTTTACCCACCAGCCGTTTCTGGGTTTCATATGGTAACGGCATTTACTTGTGAGATTCATTGGAAGAGTAGTTGTGGTTAGAGGTGGTCACCCGTTCGGTTTCAAATTGAAACTGTATTTGAATCGGATCATTTTAGTTTGGTTACGATTTCATAAGATTGAGGAATCGTAATTATTAGCCGAATTGAAATCGGATCGAATGGTTCCGATTCGATTCAATTTATTATTTTTTTTAAAAATAAATTTAAAAAACGGAAAATAATTTATTTAAAAAATTATAATTAGATATTATTATCAAATAAATATAATAAAAAATTATTTATTGGAATTTTATTATATTAAATTAAAAACTTAAATTAAAAATAAAATAAAAAACTTGAACTTAAAAAAATATTTATTTGAACTTAAATTTCATTACACTAATATTGAAATTGAACGATTTTAACTGTTCAATTATGGTGAAAATCCTAACCAAACAAGTTTCCAAATCAGAATCGGAAAAAATCAGAACCAAGTGATTTCTTCAGGTTTGATTTCGATTCCGAACTAGAAATGTGATCGGGTCTAATTGGTAACCTAATAGCTTGAAAGGATATGGCCGAGTGATTTTAAAAAAAATTCCGCCTCATATTTGAAAAAAAAAATGATAACGTTGTAAATTTTGGACAGTAAAAGGTTGATTGAACAAAAAGTCAAAAAGGGTGGGTAAATAGACACGTGGAGGGGGTAAGAAAATGAGAAATTGGTCCTAAAATGAAGGGCGGAGTTGAATGGCTCTTGAAAAGTGGAGCAAAACGGACGGCTAAGAAAGCACGATCAGGATCTAAGAATCCAAAATCACCGATCTTTAACTTTTTGAAAGCTGCCTCTTTCTCCTCAATCATCGCGCTTTATTTGGGCCCCATTATAAACTTCTTCTTAAACAAGCATAAGCCAGAAGCTACGTAATCGTAACGAACAAGCTACAATAACAAAACTAATTACTCAAATCAAAAGCAGTAGCAAGAGAAAGTTGAAGCCTTTCAATTTGAAAAGAAAAATGTCGTGGCAAACATACGTAGATGATCATTTGATGTGCGACATCGACGGCCAAGGCCAGCATCTCACTGCTGCTGCGATCCTCGGTATTGACGGTAGTGTTTGGGCCCAAAGCGCTAATTTTCCAAAGGTCTTTTCCCATCTTGTCTTTATATTTCGCGTTTATGTGATTTGATTGATCTTTCTGTAGTCTATAATTGGATCCGTGCCTGTGATTTGGTGGAAGCTTGATCAGCTAGCGATCATTTGCTGGTCAATGTGATTGCATCGTGATTTGTTTTGATTTAATTTTTACTTGCAAGTGAATTAATTATCTGTTTTGGCGTTTGAATATGTATTTATTGTTATTAATGGATCACTAATAACAACGCGCTTGGTTTTGATTGCTTGTTTGTATCAATTCTGGTTATATTATGTGAGAAAAAAACATGATTGTTGTGTTTTAAACATGTTTCTGAAGATTTGTATTTTTTAATCATGGGTGAACAAGTTGATTCGTGTCTTCAAGGAAATAGTACTAGCATTTGATTATTGATAATAATACCGCTAATTGAGATTAACTGATAAGCCTTAAACTATAATTATGTGAGAAAAAAACATGATTGTTGTGTTTTAAACATGTTTCTGAAAGATTTTGTATTTTTTAATCATGGGTGAACAAGTTGATTCGTGTCTTCAAGGAAATAGTACTAGCATTTGATTATTGATAATAATACCGCTAATTGAGATTAAGCCTTAAACTATAATTATGTGAGAAAAAAACATGATTGTTGTGTTTTAAACATGTTTCTGAAAGATTTTGTATTTTTTAATCATGGGTGAACAAGTTGATTCGTGTCTTCAAGGAAATAGTACTAGCATTTGATTATGATAATAATACCGCTAATTGAGATTAAGCCTTAAACTATAATTGATAATGTTGCTCCGGAGACTGTGATTTGAATTAATTCTAACATTAGAGCATAGGTGATGGCTGTATTTCTAATTGGATAACGTGGTCTGTACAAACAAGATAGAACTGCATGATGGTATTTTGCCCCTTCCTTATTCTGGATTCGTCAAATTTAGCTCTAGAGGATTTCTTACATTTACTGCTTTTCTTGTTGGTGTTTCCAGTTCAAGCCTGACGAGATAGCTGGTATTGATAAAGATTTCGAGCAGCCAGGTCATCTCGCACCTACTGGCTTGTTCCTTGGAGGCACGAAATACATGGTAATTCAGGGAGAGGCTGGTGCTGTCATCCGCGGAAAGAAGGTGATCTATACTCTGTACATACTCAGCCTTAACTTGGAAAGACTTTTGAGTGTTGTTAAATGAACAGTTCTTTGTTATTACCTATTACTTTGTACAATCTGTGCTCCTCTTTTTCCATTCATAGGATGTTTGAAAAATGTTATGAATGTCTAGAGGTATATGTGATTGATTTTTGCCTAAGCCTAAGGCGAAAGGCACTTTCTCGCGAGGTTCTTTTTATAAACCATACTCATAGGTTGCTTGTCAATCTCATAGCTTTCTGAAATAACCTTTATTATCAAATGTAACTTATGCAGTAGCCCTTGTATTTGGTTTGGCAGGGATCTGGGGGCATCACCATAAAGAAGACTGGTCAAGCTCTTGTTTTCGGTATCTATGAAGAACCCGTTACTCCAGGGCAATGCAACATGATTGTCGAGAGGTTGGGTGATTACCTCATTGATCAGGGCCTGTAAACATAGGTCGTCTATCATTGTTCTAGTATTTACTTGCGGGTTAATTTTTTTATTTTTATTTTTCTTTTTGGATTCTGGTTCCAAGTTTGCCATCTTCTTCCTTTAGAGCCTTGAATTGGCAGTGAAGACGAGGCAGACAAATTACCATGTGAGAAACTATATGGTGGTTTGGTGTTTGATTGTTTTGTTTCTATTTGAATTACATTTTATGTGTTTTTGATTTTTTTTTATCCCTTCCAAGTCTTTGTTTTATGATTTATATTTGATGCTCGGCTGAATTATGCCTTGATTATCATTCAAATTGTAAGAAAGATCTGTTTGTAACATCTGTTCAGTAAGCACCCTTTGGAATCCTTTTGTATGGCAATCGTTTTATTTATTTATTATTATTATTATTATTATTATTATTATTATTATTATTATTATTATTTTAAATTAAAAAGTGTTTATTCTGTGGAGTGTTTCGTGGGATGGACCCAAAAGGAGTTTAAAAAAAAAAATCAAAGTGATTTCTAGAAAGCACTGCAATTTGCCGTTTATAAAGAATATACGTTAAATGTAAGGGCATATTCATGTTCATTTGGGCATTTAAAATAAAATAACTAAAGATAAAGGTGATCTTTTAGCAATTTTTGTTTGATAATAAAGTGAGAATGATATATTATGTTATCTTCCCCCACCACTAAAATATACAGCATTAATATCAACGATATTTATGTCATCATCTCATCCGGTAAGAGACGAGAGAGAAAAGGAGAAAAAATAGTATTTGGATCCCTGACTTTCTCTAGTTTCTAAATGAAGGATATTGTTTTTTCATTTATATTAAATAGGCCATTGACACGTAGGGATGACAATGGGCCGGATATAAGAAGGGGATGTCAATACCCGCACCCGTACTCGCGTGATATATAATATCCCCGGTCCCGATCCGTCACTCGTGCGGATACGGGTTGGGGATTCCTTGTATAGAAAAATATATGCGCGTCCCCATCTCCTATCTCCTATCCCCTTTTATTATTTATTATTTTTTATCTTTATGCTTTTTAAAAAAGAAATCAATTAAAAATTTATTGGAACAAATATATATAAAATAAAATTACTAAATTAACAACTGTAGATTTAAATTTACTTTAGTACCTAAATAAAGAATAAAAATACACAAATTACCAAATAAATACTATTGTTGTAGAAATCTCATCTTTAAAATAAAATGAAATGAAAGAATGAATTAATATTGATATAAATCTCATCTTCAAAATAAAGAGAAAAATATTATATTATATTAAATTAAACAAATAAATTATGTTTTTCCTATTTTTTTAATCTAATAAGTAATTAATTTTTTTGACTAAAAAAAATTAAAAATTAAAAATTCAAAGTCAAACGGGTTTATTGAGCGGGTACGGGCTAGAGAGTCTTATACCCATACCCGGCCCGTATACCTAACGGGTATTAAAAATTATACCGGCACCCGGCCCGTTTTTAAAAAAATCGCTAAATACCCGCCCCTAATACCTCGGGCTCTCGCGGCCCCATCCCCGCGGGGATTTTTGCCATCCCTATTGACACGAGGATGACAATGAATTAAATATGATATGAGGATATAGTACTTGATCCGTTCAATTAATATATGTGAAAATTATATATGTGTTGGGCTTGCACAGTTTTCACACTCATATTATTTTTAACTTAAATAGTACGAAGATACAATATTCATACTTGATCATTCCAATCACTACATATTAAAAATTATACTCATATTCGACACAAATACACCAACTTCCATTTTTGTTGAGATTTTTACCATCCATAGTGACTCTTGTTAAAATAACTAAACTACTTTACAGCTTGAATTTTGATCATAAAATAATATTAAAGATAATTTTATCCATTTTATTAAAGATTAAGTGAAAGAGTTCGAGATTCGAAATTCCCCTTTACAATATATTTTCTCTTTAGAAGTTAATTTTAGGTTGGACTTTTCCTGTTTTACTCTAGTTATAATACATCAAAACAGGCATTGATAGATTTCTGATACACCTATTAATTGAATTTGTAACGTATCATGTAACAATAAATACATATTAAGATTAGGACCTATCTGATATAAATAAGTAAACTATGTACTCAAGTGAGAAACTATAAACAATTAGGGATCCATATATTAAAATGAAATAATAGTGGCAGCAGATCTCGTTGTCTCAACTCTCAACGCTATATCTCTTGTCTTGTGTCTCTTTAGTCGAGCTTTCAACAAACAAAAAAACACTCAACTTATACAAGCTTCAGAAGAAAAGCACAAAGAAATCACATAAACTTTCAAAGGAGGAGAAGATGTCGTGGCAAACTTATGTCGATGATCATCTGATGTGCGAAATTGACGGCAACCATCTCTCAGCCGCCGCTATAATCGGCCAAGACGGCAGCGTTTGGGCCCAGAGCTCTAACTTCCCTCAGGTCTTTTTTTTTTTTTTTTACTAATTAGATTTCTAAGTCTAGTTGCAAAGATATATTCTTTGATGGGTTTGATTCTATTTATGTAGCCTTATCTTATTTTGATATTGATTTATTTAGATTTCCTTTTTTCAGTTGATCCGTTTTCACTTGGTTACTTTGTTCAAGTAGGGTTTAAATTTTTTTGTTCTTAGAGATATGATCTGCTTAGATTATTGATTTATTAGTTGTCATGGGGTTAATAAAGATGATTTGGGATTTGGGTTCTTGCATGGTTTGATTTTTAACATTTGTTGCTTGAGGTCAACTTGGAATAATTTTTAGTTCAATCTATTTGCATGGTTCTTGTGTGATGTCAGTGAAGTGAGTGTTGCATCTGTTTGTGTATGAATTGGCTAGTTGGATTTGTGCTTAATATGATGCAGATTTGAAACTATGTGGGCAAAGCCCCTTTTTTTTTGTTGGTCAGGTTACTTCTTGCTTCCTCCTAAAACAAAAAGTAATTGGATAACCATAAATAGGATCTCTGCAGACAACCCCTATGCGTACCAGCCACGGTGATTTCCGAAACAGTGATGCGTTGTGATTGAATTTGTGCTTCTTTGTTTGTTTTGTTTTCGTGTATCTTAGATTTATATTTTATAGATTGATTTATGGCTGTAAACGGGCATACACAAGACGAATCTAATCTTTGTTTGTCAGTTATTTTCATATCAGATGCTCATTGCTGTTGTGTTTATTTTGTTTTAGTTCAAGCCTGAAGAAATTACTGGTATCATGAATGACTTAAATGAACCTGGAACACTTGCACCAACTGGACTATATCTTGGTGGCGCAAAATATATGGTGATCCAGGGTGAGCCAGGAGCTGTTATTCGAGGGAAGAAGGTGGGAACTTGGACTTTGTTCATTAAGCTATTGGAAGCATGTTTGTGCAACCCCTATTTTGTCAATCATGCAGTTTTTATTCTTGCATTTGGTTTAATTTTATTGCTTATTTTGGATACGAATTAACTTTAATTTCAGGGACCTGGTGGTGTTACCGTCAAGAAGACCAACATGGCCTTAGTCATTGGTATCTATGATGAGCCAATGACCGCCGGACAGTGCAACATGATTGTTGAAAGGCTTGGTGATTATCTCATTGAGCAGGGTCTTTAGGTGGTTTGCGATCTTATTTGTTTCATTTCTTTGGCTTTGCTAAAAGCATGCATCTGTTGAACTTCATTGTAATAATATTTCGGTATTCAAAAAGTCATGGGAACTGTTTGGGAAGGAATGTCTCTGGAAGTGATTGATATAAATCTATTTGTAGTGTTCAAGGTTACTAATATCAATATTGCAGTGGAACATATCTAGTGGATGTATGTGGTAATTTGATTGTGATGAAATTTGTAAGATTGTTATTTTCTCAATGAATTTTGGAAATTATTTTTCTCTTGGACATTTCAGTACTCCATTTTTAGTCTGTATGGCATTTCTTTCTTCTCATCAGAGCAGGCTTTTAGCTGGGCTTCAGATTCTCAGGCTTGTAGCAGTCTTGCGAAGTTAATTCTAGTTACTACAAGAATTTTAAGGATATGTAAACTTGGATTCTGTGTTCATTGTTTTTAATATACGCCGACATAAAATTATAAATTTTTTTTGCATAATTCTCAGAATTCCAGTTGATATTTACTAAATAATAACCCTGCTGCTCGAAAGAAATAGGCAACTCAGAACCCATCTAGCTTCTCCGAATCATAAATGTAATAACTAGTAACACTAAGGGATTGATGGTAATTTGCACGCAGTTGCTGGAAGATATAAGACCAGAAAAAGCTGGAAGATATGAGCAAAACACATAAATTAATTTCAACTACGAAAATGGAGTATGTACCCTTAATATCATACATAATACGGGCCAAATTGATGCACAGCAGTTGCATTTCAAGAAAATGTTTTGGAGGAGTACTTTCTCCCCCATAGCCATGTCAAAATCTTCTGAGGTTCTCCAGTGTCAAAAGAATTGGTAGCGAAGCCGTTAAAAAGAAACTTGGCATCCAAGTAACAGCTTCATTTCGTGTTGATGAGGAAGGATTTGAAGAGATTGCTGTCGTGTTACTTGCCGCAGTTTTATTTGCCCTGCATAATTAATGGAGAAACAAGTTTAACGTGTGGAATATGGATATATTGGGAGTGGGAGAATCGAAATTATAAAATTTGAGATGTAGGTGGATGATCGAGTTATTGAACTTACCCACGAGTCATGTATAAGCAATTATCATAGCCTGCACAAATAGATATAAATTAGGTGTATAAAGGGCTTCAAAACTCAGTTTAAGCAATGAATATTTAATGAAGTTCTGAAGTAAATCATTGGGTTAGTTCACAGCCAACAAAAGATGATAACATAAGGTTGGATACAATGGAGCAATTACTTTTGCGGTAGTCAATGCTTAGTATTACAAAATAGTTTGGAATACATTAATCTAGAAAGATGCAAGCCAAACTCAAGATGAAATAAACAGTTAATAAATGAATGAAATGTTTCGATGCTAATATACGTACTTGGATTTTTGTCGACTTTGACCCCTTTCCCACTGAAACTGCAAGCAATGTCAGTAGCTCCATTTTGCTGGTAGTAACTGTTAAACGCAAAAGATGCATGAGAGAGTAGGGTGTCTGGCTCAAAACAAGGCTGGCTAGGCTGAATAGCAGAACAATCCACATTCCCAGGACCGCATGCCCAATCTAAGGCATTCTGCAAATCGGCTTCTGAGGCCTTGGTGGAAGCTATGCACCATGTTGTAGTTGTTCCATTCAAGCTAGTGACATTTGAATCTGTTGTATCAACGGCACCTTTACCAGCAAAATCAAGGTTATAGACACTTGTCTGATCTGGATAAAATAATCCCCAATTTCTCTCAGATTCCAACCCAGGTTTCCTGTTCTCATTAAATAATGAGAAGATATATACATCTAGCTCCTCTCCAGGTTTTGCTGGAGTACCAGAGTCATTGATGACATGTCGGATCAGATTGGTATTATAAATCTGGGCATTATCAGGCGTTGCAGCCTTCTCTTTTGGTGAACCTTTTGAGGGCCAGCCTGTCTCGGTTACCATAATCTTGATTGTTCTGAAATTTAGCGCCATGAGTGCATAGTAAATGGAATCAATCTGGGCATCAAACATGTTCGTGTACAGCAAACCAGTGTTTGGATCTATAACTTCTGAGGATGACTGAAAAAGAGCATAATCCAGAGACACATTGTTGGGGGAATCTCTATATGCATAGTATGGATATATATCTATCATAAAAGGCGACTGGTTCTCAGCAAGGAACTCCAACATGGGTTTCAGAAAATGTGCATGGCTGCTATTAAAGGCCCCTGCAGAGGGTGGGAATGATCGGGATAAAACCCCAAGGGAATGGGTACTAGAGACTTTAATCCTTTTATATAGGCCAGCTTTCCTTAATGCCGTGAGGACATTTTGCATAGCAGGAACAACTAGTGAAGAGGAATTATCGGTGCTTTCAGTGACTTCAGCACCAACAGTTATGTAGGTGATCTTCGCAGCCGGGTAGTAAGGAAGGATGCTGTTTTTCAGCCAGGTATCTGCGTTGGATTGGAACTGTGCAAATGGCAATAAATCTGAATTTGCAATTCCAATCATGAGTTCAACTCCAGTATTTGCAAAAGCCTTGAGGACCTGGATGTTAGAATCATAGATCCTCATATATTTTATGTTATGCTGCTTAACAAGCTGTGCAACTTTGTCAGGCGTCGGGAGGTCATCAGCATTTCTTCCATAGCAGGCGCCGATAGTACTTCCTCTGCACCTACCTGCATTTACAGTCTCAGTTAAGGAGCTGATGCATTTAAAGTTTTAAACAACATCACAGCACACACTAGGAGGGTAGAGAGAGAGGCAACACATTACACAAGTTATAGTATATGCAGAAAGTAATGAGTTGAACATTTAATTATGATTCACGGACATGACTCTCCTTTTCCCATACAATATCACAAGTTTATATTAGGTACACACACACTAACTGTTGATTTATACACACAAAACTGACATGAGATAAATGCCACTGAGATTCTGAGAATAGAATCATAAATATAGCACTTTAAGCAGATTGATTCCAAAAGATGTTCAATGTGAATAATCTTATGCATTAAATTTGTCTACATACATTATCAGCAGAGATTGTTATCTTTTAGTAAGCACATCATACAACCTAGAGATAGAATTTGTGCCAGACAGCAAATACACTTAAAAAAACTGAACTATGATGTTAAGAAACATACAGCACTCAGATTTTCATAAAAAAAATTAGAAACTCGGGTTCAGGGAGCCATCAAATTTAACAATTCCTTTTCATCTGCATCAATCATAGCTACTAAAGCTAATGTGCAGAGTGAGCTCATGAACACGGAACTAGCATCTAAAAGCAATTTAGGTTTCATTAATTAATACATCTTGATGGCCATTCCAACTGTAAATGATCATATAATATAGCAAACACAAAGCCTCGAATATTCATAGGCCATAGGCAGCTACTACAGCTAATGTGCAAAGAATGCTCATGAACACAGAACTAGCATCTAAAAACAATTTCGGTTTCATGAATTATTACGTCTTGATGGCTATAAATGATCATATATTACACATACAGCCTCGAATAAACTACTCAACAAGAGAATCAAATGGATGCAAAGTATGGTATTCTACGAACATAGTCTATCCAACAATTTGCATTTTCAATCACTCAAATCATACATGTGAAGTTCATGACATTGTTTTCAATAAAACAGATGTATCAAACAAAACCAGAAGGGGTCCACAAACTTTTAATGTTGCAATTTTGCTGTCCAATTGATTGAAAGCCTACCTACCTACCTCTTGTAAAGTGATAAATGCAAGTATACTAGTTAGAGAGCAGCTAACAAATCAATGAATCCAACTACCCTAGCATTTCTTTCCTTCTTTTTTTTTTTTTTTTTTTTGGATGATAAGTAGTAGTATCATTCATCAGTAAGTTGAAGATTGAAGAAATGTAATAATTAGAAACCATAATACATTAAAAAATTATATATAATAAACAGATAACTACCCTGCTTAGATAAGGCATCTGTTGAAAGAAATACCAACCATAATTAATTTTATAATTTATCATCAAAATAGCTTAAAGAAAAACAGCGCGCAAATTTGCAAGCGCAACAAAAGATAAAGAAATGTTCAAATGAGTAGAGAAATTTCAAGTTTGCTTGGCCGTCTATAAAAAATGCTATTTTTGTTTTTTTTTTTTTTAAAACTTCCCAGCAGAATATAAAGATCTAGCAAGACAGCAAAACAGAAAATTAAAACACCATTGGAACTGCTCGTTGGGAAAACACTTAAAGAAAGACAAAAAGTTAAAGAACTACAAAAGCAACAAAAATAACACATACCCAGAAGCACAAGGAACATTGAAATGGCAAAAATGAATTTGAATCCTCTTGCCATTGCTCAAAACACAACTCTCAGAGACTCTGTTTTGAAATGAGCTTACTGTGGGTGTGTAACTGTTTTGTGCCCTTCAATTCAACTTCACTCTTTTTTAATGAAATCCGTTTACGCTTACAACGTTCCTCTCTGGCTCTGCTTAGTGCTTAACGTCTCTCTCTCTCTCTCTCTCTCTCTCTGAGATTTTTTAGCTTCTGTTGTCTCGGAGCTCGAGAAGCTACCGTTGCTTGCTTGGATGTACGGTTTGTTTAGTGTCAGAGTTGAGTGAGTGACAGAGCCGGATTTCAGAATTGTTTAATTAAATCCATTTAAGAGATGCGTCTCGATTCCGAGAACTAGCATGTCTGTTCTGTTCTCCACTATATTTATACTATTCTTACGGCCCATTTGTGTTGCCAAAAGCACCATACATCTCTTTGTTTTTTTTTTTTATTATTTGTTTCCTGCTTTGGAATTTGGATTCTCTCTCTCGTCCCCTATTCTATTTGCCGAGTTATTTTTTTTTTTTTAATACGGAAATATGAATAACGTGATATCATTAATAAATTGGTGAATGAGATATGAGTGATATTATATCACTAAAAAATTAATAAATGATATTTACGATTTAATATCCATTTTTTTTAATTATTTTTTAATATTTTAACACACATAATAATAAATTATTATATTATTATTATAGCATGAGATAGGGTAGATTTTCTCCTATTTGCCAGTCAAGACTCGAGGCTAACAAATTTCCCCACTTGGGTAAAATTATCTGAGACCTAAAAAGTAAAGATTTTCTCACATTTTATCTGGTGTATTTATTAATAAAATAATAATTTTATATGTAAGATATTAATAAAAAAAAATTGTATTAACAAATATCTTTAGAACAATCATTAAAAATAAAAAAAATATTAATAATATTTGTTTTCCTATTAAATTTTTTTCTAAAATAAATTCTTAATAAATATAACACTCATTAACATTTCCCATAAAAAAAATACTTTCTTTTGAATTATTCTCTGCTCAGCCGCAATCAAAACGTTGACGACCGGCTCTGTTTTTTATTTGTAAGGGTTAATTTCCCATTGCCCCACATTTATGGGTATTCATCAAGTTACACGCATTTATTTCGCAAGTTGCCAAATTACCCTCTTTCCTTAAAAAAAAGGTGATTAGGATATTAAAACATGAATAAAATTATTGTCCGTTTTGATGATAAATAAAAATAAAATTAAAAAGTTTTGATAATTATTTTATTCTCATTAAATTATCATTTAATTTCTATATTATTGTTGATTTACGATTCTCCCATTAGCTGTTACATATTCTCTATTGATCATTAAGTCTTATATTATTTAAGAATTTATTACATCCCAAAGATTAAAGAAACTAATTAAGTTTGAGTTTAGATCTAAAGCTTGTAACATAATTACATATAATTTAGTCCAAATGACTTTTAAGAGAGGTATCTCTATTCTCTAGTTTATGCATGAATAACATTCCTCCTTCAATCTTATGTAATCTTTGAATTTAGTTAATCTCTGATTAATTAAGTAATGAATTTTTCATTACCCTTAAAACAAAATAAACCAATTAAAAATGTTGTAGGGCTATTTGGTAATTACATATAAATTATAGCCGTTGAGATTTTGACCGTTGGAAAGGTGATTGAGATTTGCTGGTGCGTTGTTCCATTGCTAGTAAAGATAATAATTCGAAATACACTACAAATATATAATGGTAATTTTTTATTTTTGAAATAATGCCCTTTGGAGTTCATTCTCCCCTGCATTTTAAAAGAGCAGCATCACCACAAATCAAGCAAGAGCTCAAAGAAACTGAATCTTCAAAGTTTAGTACCCAACAACATTTTCAATCAAGAACACAAAAGAAACTATATAAAAACTTTAGTACCAACAACATATTCAATCAAAACTATAAGAAGAGTTTGGGCAACCGAGGGTTTTATCTGCTGCTTTTAAACCTGGGTCGGGTGGCTACACCCCCGCGGGGTTTCCAAAAATAAATAAATTATGCTGTCAGAGGTATGTAATGCTGCAATAGAGCTACAGGTTTGGGATTCATGTAACTTGAAATCTCTGCAATATGAAGATTTATTAAGTGATCTCGAATTGCCCTGCACAGCAATATATGAAGATGTGTTAAAATTACAAACAGAGTACTTTGCCATATAGAGTTAAATCACACATTGACAGCACTAATTAGAATATGTCCCCCAAAACAAAAACAACTGGAATAAAGTGTTGGCCTAATTGATCTCTCTGTCACTATCAAATCCTGAATCAAACAACTTTCAAAATGCCATATTGACCATGGTTGCTGTAGAATTATATCTACAATGACTATGGCACTGCTAAATAGTGTCTATGCAATATTAAGTTTCACAACTACCTATTCAAATCGAAAGCCATTGCAAAGATTTTTCGAAACTCTCAACAAATGCCATATATCAGAATTGTATTTATAAAAGTTACAAAATCGACAAAAAAAGATGGTGGTTCATCTGAGGTGAGCTCATCAGGCAGAGTAGGCCAAGACTGCACCGGCTCGTAATCCTTCCACTGTTGGGAGCGAGAGGTTTGCGCTGCTCTGTGAAGCCAGCCTCACGCGGTGCCCTCTACTCTATGAGCCACGAAGACCAAGCCTTCGCATGGGCCACATGGCTCATCTCTCAACTTGGAACGGGCGTGCCAGAGATCGCACCCATGGCCTTGCCTGATGGCTAGATCATTGTCCCACCAACTTAATGCCCCCACTTAGGTTACAAGCTAACGCAACTTAGCTCGGCGACCATCCATGGAATTTGCAAGCTTAATATGACATTAAGTTGGCTGTTTCTTAGCGATATGGGATAAAGGTCAAATTGGATATGGTATCAATGTATCATGTACCATGTTGTATGCTCATTCAATGAATGAATATGAAGCTGTTTTGATCCGAAATTTGGCAAAAAAATTTTGTACAACTCAAATCCACCTCAACCTCTACAGTTATTTACCATCGTTGCTTAAAATAGATTTTCTGAAAAGGTGTATTTTTATTCCTTTCCCACCTCCAAAATTCGAATTGAAGTGAAAAGTTAAATAAAAATAATTGCAAATCACTCGGTCACACTCCTAGAGGCAAAAATGAGTTTAAACCTTAAATATGATATTCATTTTAGAAATAGCATCAAAAAACAATCGAGACATACACTCTAAAAATTAAGAATCTAAATTTTAAAAAAATTCAATTTTGAAGTATATAATATGATTTTTTAAATAGTTACCGGTATGAATCTAATTTCAAAAATTCGCATTGTTTATATGACAACTCAGAACCGTCCCTGCGTTTGTTTTTAAAATTGTTGCTCAAAATAGATTTTTCCTTTACCGCATTCCTTAAGGGGGGCCTCACACCGAAGAGTTTGATTGCAGCCACATTTTGCAGTGGTAGTTACTTCCAGTTTCTTTCTTATTTTAGGCAATGACATGACATGTACTCATGGTTCTTAATTCGACTTCTGGCCTGTTGCGTAATGGATATATCTCTGGTTCGTGGATGGATAAACATTCTTCCTTCAATATGACGTATCATGTAATCTTTGATTAAGTAATGAATTTTTCATTACCCTTGAAACCAAAGACACCAACTAAAAATATTGTAGGGCTATTTGGTAATTACAAATAAATTATAGCCTTTGAGATTTTAACCATTGGAAAGGTTATTCAGATTTGCTGTTGCGTTGCTACAATTGCTAGTAAAGATAATAATTCAAATTACTCTACAAATATATAATGATGATTTTTTATTTTTGAAATAATGCCCTCTGGAGTCCACTCTCCCTGCATTTTAAAAGAGCAGCATCACCACAAATCAAGCAAGAGCTCAAAGAAACTGAATCTTCAAAGTTGAGTACAGAGTACCCAACAACATTTTCAATCAAGCACCACAAATCAATCAAGAACACAAACGAAACTACATAAAAACTTTAGTACCAACAACATATTCAATCAAACCATGCCAATATTGAAGAGAGGATGTACAGAATTTTGAAGACCATGATGGAGTTCATCATAATCCAAGTACTTATTTGCATATATATTGTGTTGTCCAAGGAATGGAATGCAATAGAGCTACAGGTTGGGATTCATGCAGCATGTATTAAGTGAGGTCCCCAATGGGTGTGTCTTGGTGGTGTAGGGTCCGGATCTCACCTTGAGGTTATGGGTTCGAATCCAATGGGTGCACTTCTTGTAAGAGTCTGATGGCGGGGTTACCATCGTTTCCAAAAAAAAAAAAAAAAAAAAAAAAAAAAAAACTAGAATATGTCCCCCAAAACAAAAACAACTGGAATTAAGTGTTGGCCTAATTGATCTCTCTGTCACTATCAAATCCTAAATCCAACAATTTTCAAAATGCCATATTGACCATGGTTGCTGTAGAATTATATGTACTTCATTAACCAAACCTATGCTTCACTTCTTCAATGACCATGGCATTGTTAAATAGTGTCTCTGCAACATTTAAGTAGTTTTTTTTCCGAAACTGACAACAAATGCCGTATCAGAATTGTATATATAAAAGCTACAAAATTCATATGCTTCACACAAAACTCATCATTGCCAGTTTTCTGGTGGCACCCATAGCCAGACCTTCATATTTGAAAAGGGACAAAAAGATGGTGGTTCAGCTGAGGTGAGCTCATCAGGACGAGCAGGCCATGACTGCACCGGCTCGTTATCCTTCCACTGTTGGGAGCGGGAGGTTTGCGCTGCTCTGTGAAGCCAGCCTCACGCGGTGCCCTCCACTCTAAGAGCCACGGAGACCAAGCCTTCGCTTAGCCCCACATGGCTCAGCTCTAAACTTGGAACGGGCGAACCAGAAGTCGCAACCATGGCCATGCCTGATGGCTTAATCATCGTCCCACCACCTTAATGCCCCCACTTAGGTTACAAGCTAGCGCTTCTTAACTCGGCGATGGGAATAGGGAATTTGCAGGCTTATTAAGAATAGAAGTTGAATGTTTCTTAGCGATGTGGGAATGAGATGATGGTGTCACTGTCTACTATGTAGCGTGCTTCATCTAAATTATTTAATGAATGAAGATTAAGCTGTTTTAGTTCTCCAAACAGTACTCCCAAACGCACCCTTAATCCAATCTATAATCATTGGGGAGCAGAAAAAATTCCTGAAACTTTTGAGTCATATTTTTAGTACTATGAGATCAGTCTTGTAGTTCTTACTTCTTATCAAAAGCATGCTTTGATCAACACTTGAGAGTGGATATTTTTTAATGTTTCACACTGAAAATTAATGAGTATCATTATAATTTAATCTTTTAACAAGCTGCATTTTTAAACCTCTTTATTTGTTATGCTTATGACTCTAAATGTCCATAAATATAATTTTCAAACCCATGAACTCGTTCAAATAGAAATAATTTGCTTTAAAAGCTAGCTACCTGGGCAAATTTCTCATATTTTCAAAGAATAATGAAACACAAACACCAGAGCCACACTCATGCTTATAAATTTTATTACAGCCCAAATGCATAACAGTACTACATGCACTTGATCTTATAGCAAACTGTTAGCAATATTTAGTGATACAATCCCACGTATGAAGAACATAGAGAGTATATTATGTTTATAAGTTTTCTTATACCTAATGATTTAAATCGGTGTTGAAAGATTTGGAGAGATAGTTGGAGGGGAACATTAATATTTGATAATATTTAATTATTTTCAAATTTATTTTTGATAATAAAAAACTAATTCGAAGTGTATGGTTGTGTTCAAACCAATGATTGTGACTTTAAGCTTGAGATTTTATAAATATGTGTATTTCTCTTCTAAATTATATAACCTATTCTTCTCAATCTCTATGTAAAAAACATATTCTTGAGAGAATTTCTAGAATTGCTATTTAGAAATTTTGTGTGACTTTGTATATCTTAGGAATTGTCATTAATCCAGCAATAAGATAATGAGATATAATTCCTTTAAGGATAGTGAATACGCGTTCACAACCTTATTAACACAAATATTACAATCAAATTACAACAAACCATTGACTTTACTATTGCAACTTAAATTTGGATGCATCTTAGCATAGAATCTTCTATATATTAATGGCACTCTACCACATTTAAGCTTTCTTTCTTCTTTTTTATCAACTTCTTATCAATTTCCTTCTTACAAATTCCATGATCGATAACAAAGGCATCTCTTCTGAACTCACATGCATTAAACTCGAGTCTTATTGTTTGGTGCAATGATCAGACTTGCAGTTCTTATCAAAACCATGCATTGACCTACACTTGGTTAATCAAACTATGTCGAAACAACCTACTACATGTTAGCTCAAACGTTAATCTCTTAACAAGATGGTGTAAAAATAAAAAGGGAAATATTTTTGAAAAAGGGTCAAAAAGATGGTGGTTCAATGAAGTGAGCTCATCAGGCAGAGTAGGCCAAGACTGCACCGGCTCGTAATCTTTCCACTGTTGGGAGCGAGAGGTTTGCGCTGCTCTGTGAAGCCAGCCTCACGCGGTGCCCTCTGCTCTAAGAGCCACGAAGAAGACCAAACCTTCGCATGGACCACATGGCTCAGCTCTCAACTTGGAACGGGCGTGCCAGAGGTCGCACCCATGGCCTTGCCTGATGGCTAGATCATTGTTCCACCAACTTAATGCCCCCCACTGAGGTTACAAGCTAGCGCTACTTAGCTCGGCGACCAGCTATGGAATTTGCAGGCTTATTATGACATTAAGTTGGCTGTTTCTTAGCGATATGGGACAAAGGTCGAATTAGATATGGTATCATGTAAACATGTACCCTGTTGTCTGCTCATTTAATGAATGAATATGAAGCTGTTTTGATCCGAAAATTGGCATTTTTTTTTAGAAAAACTGAGCACAAATTATATGGAACAAATTAATGACTTCTTCTTGGGTAAAAGATCGAGGATTGGGGACACAAACTTGAGGCAAGACGAAAAAGACGTGAAGAAATTTACTAAGGGCCAAGAGTGAGTTTATACTTTTTTTTCCCTTTTTAAGGTTAAGGAGAAGTCTAAATCTAAGGGGGGATTGGGGACACAAACTCCTCACCCGCAAAAGGTTGATTGTCTTGCATGAGGTTCTGTATTTGGATGTCTGGGTTTCTACATTTGAGACACTTTGATGCCTTATTTGAGACACTATTAAGTGCCTCAAATGAGGCACCAAAAAAATAGGGACCCTAAATATTTAAATTAAAAATTTTAAATTTTAAATTTTTCCCTCCATACTTTTAGCATCGCCCTCTCGGGTATGCAACATAAAATATTGTACATTTAACTTCGCCATAAGACGATGCTAAATAATATTTATTTATTTTAATTTTTTAAAAATTTACATACTACAAAATTTTATATTTTTTATTAAAACTTTAATAAAAATTTTAAAGTATACAAATTTATTTATCACTATTAAATATGTGATCGGTTTCATTGTCCGACATAAACTTATTTTCGACTATATCTTTTTCTTGATTGTCATCTTCTTTTTTATCGTCATCTAAGTTTTCGATGACCTTAGTAAGCTGAATAGTGACAATATCATTCTAGACGATATTTGACAACTGATATATTCGCTTGGCATCGTCATAGTGCTCAACATCCTCTTCGAAGTGATCATCAGTGGCATTTTTTGTTAGAATATTTTATTCTAATTATGGGCTTATATTAATTGTGATACATGTTTTAATATAAAGCGCTAAGATAATTGGTTTTGTAATAGAAATTGTGAAGCCCAATTGTTTGATCTAATAAAGTGGGCTGCAACTCTATATTATTTTATGTGTGGATATTAGAGCGGGCTCTGGATTTGTTATGGGCTTTTGATGGGTGAACCCATCACACTCCATAAATTAGTGAGCTAAGGTCTCACTCTCACTCTCATACATAGCTTACTCAATAAGCTGCCTTAACTGCTTAAGCTTCTTTATGCCTTAAATTTCTCCAAACCTTATGAAGCTATTTCCTTATGCTTCTATTTCTCTCTATCTCTTTTTATTTTCTTGTAATTTCTCTCAGCAATTTCACACACCCACAGCAATAGCCCAATATATGCATTATATATTTGTAAAAGGTGATGAGATGTGAAGCTTATCAAATAAGCTTCACATCACATCTAATAATGCATTAATAATGCATTTACATAATAGAGAGAGAAGATTAATCAATTAAGACAACTTATTGAGTAAGCTATGTATGAGAGTGAGAGTGAGACATTAGCTCACTAATTTATGGAGTGTAATGAGCTCACCCATCAAAAGCCCATAACAAATCCAGAGCCCGCTCTAATATCCACACATCAAATAATATAGAGTTGCAGCCCACTTTATTAGATCAAACATTGAGCTTCACAGTTTCTATTACAAAACCAATTATTTTAGCGCTTTATATTAAAACTTGTATCACAATTAATATAAGCCCATAATTAGAATAAAATATTCTAACATTCTCCCATTTGGGCGATATCAATTGTGGATGTTTTAATGCTAAGAAAACTTTATGGATCCAAATTTGGTTCAGAAACATCTATAGTAAACCATTTCGTCCTATAAGATCGTAGATATAGAATCATGGCGGTACCTACATTATAATGCAATATAGTCCCTTCCATGCTCACGTATATCAAACAACCTTACCGACATGAACAAGATGTGATAAAGCAGTAAGATACAATAGCACTCACTTTATGATCTAAAATACATATGTTATTTTCTCTTATCGGTCCCCAATTGCTCTACCTTATACAGCCCAAGCCACATGAGAAATCAAGGCTTAAATATAAGCATGTATGTCTTCTATTATCCCAAGATAAACTTTATGTGTCATAAGACATACCAACTTGGCTTTATAACTTTATGCCCCAAGCCAATGCTTATGATTGACACTCATCATAAGACTTCACACAATGATATATCAAACAATAAACATTAATATCTTCCAATGAAGATGCACTTTATAGATAATCATTGCAAAATACAAAATACATGTACGAATGTACAAACAAAATAACATAGAGCAATGATGCCTCCCACTAACCTAGGGTATCAAAAGACTTTACCAAACCCATACAAGCAACATGCTTTACAAAAACAATGGGTCGAAGACCTTTGGTCAAAGGATCATCAATCATATCATCTGTACCGATATACTCTACCAGAATGTCACATTTCTTAACTAGCTCCTTAATTGTCAAGTATTTGACCTCCATATGTTTTGACCCAGTGATATTCTTATTATTTTTGGCAAATAATACAAATGTAAGATTATCACAATATAACCTTATATCAATATAAGATTATCACAATATAACATTCTCCCACTTGGGCGATATCAATTGTGGATGTTTTAATGCTAAGAAAACTTTATGGATCCAAATTTGGTTCAGAAACATCTATAGTAAACCATTTCGTCCTATAAGATCGTAGATATAGAATCATGGCGGTACCTACATTATAATGCAATATAGTCCCTTCCATGCTCACGTATATCAAACAACCTTACCGACATGAACAAGATGTGATAAAGCAGTAAGATACAATAGCACTCACTTTATGATCTAAAATACATATGCTATTTTCTCTTATCGGTCCCCAATTGCTCTACCTTATACAACCCAAGCCACATGAGAAATCAAGGCTTAAATATAAACATGTATGTCTTCTATTATCCCAAGATAAACTTTATGTGTCATAAGACATACCAACTTGGCTTTATAACTTTATGCCCCAAGCCAATGCTTATGATTGACACTCATCATAAGACTTCACACAATGATATATCAAACAATAAACATTAATATCTTCCAATGAAGATGCACTTTATAGATAATCATTGCAAAATACAAAATACATGTACGAATGTACAAACAAAATAACATAGAGCAATGATGCCTCCCACTCACCTAGGGTATCAAAAGACTTTACCAAACCCATACAAGCAACATGCTTTACAAAAACAATGGGTCGAAGACCTTTGGTCAAAGGATCATCAATCATATCATCTGTACTGATATACTCTACCAGAATGTCACATTTCTTAACTAGCTCCTTAATTGTCAAGTATTTGACCTCCATATGTTTTGACCCAGTGATATTCTTATTATTTTTGGCAAATAATACAAATGTAAGATTATCACAATATAACCTTATAGGTCTAGAAATGGAGTCAACAACTGACAATTCTTTAATGAGATTTCGTAGCCAAACAGCCTGTGACGCTACACCAAAACATGCTACAAACTCAGCCTGCATTGTGGAAGAAGTTACTAGTGTCTGCTTGACACTTTTCCAAGATATAGTTCCACCTGCTAGCATAAACACATATCCTGAGGTAGATTTCCTATCATCTGAACAACCAGCAAAGTCAGAATCCGTATACCCTACCAGTTCAAGATTCTCAACCTTTCTGTATGTCAACATGTAATCTTTAGTCCCCTTAAGATACCGAAAAACTCTCTTGGTAGCAGTCTGTGGACGCTGGAATTCGTCCGAGGTCCACAATCAGAATTTGTAGGTTGAGGGCATTAGCGATCCTGCAAAACAAAGGTAGAGTGAGCGGGAGCAGACTACCCACCGGTGTGGTGGGTGCCGGGGGCACTCCGACGCTCAAGTCAGTAGTATGAAATGAGCTGTAAATAATAGAAGAACAAGGTCGGAAGTTACCTTGGCTTCTGTTGATTGCCGTGAGGGCGATAGCCGGTGTTTAGAGAGTATGAAGCTTTAGGAGCTCAAGTTTGAGAGCTCTGACCTCCCCCCTTATTTCGTGAATTGTGTTGCCATCTTATAGGTAAATAAAGATAACTTCATTAGTTGGCATGAGTCCCACAACGTGCTCATGTATTTGATGAAAGATCATAGCATGTGGGAATATGCTTGGTGTTAGGAAAAAGAGGGAAGCAGTTGGTATATAATGAGATAGAATTGTCTTGAAGCTATTGGTCTAATTAGAGTCCAATAATTTTGGGTCTTGCATACTGTTAGGCCTTGCATACTATTGGGTTTAAGACGAAAAGTCGATTTTACCCTTGGGTCCAAATTTGGCCCGTACAGTTTGTCCCATACTCTCTAAGTCGAGAAGTTCTTGATTTAGAGAGTATTTTATACATGTCGAATGAAACAAGATGTAAAAGTACATGTTGAGAGTGCATAGTTCATGTTACATACGATAGAGAGAATTCAATGTCTTTTAGACTAAGAGTAGTCCAAGTCTTCAACTTGGCTTGACATTTAGCTGTGGGGAATGTCCCCTGTCGATTGAACCAGATGAAAGTTCAAGAAAATCCTCATACTATGGGTCAAAGGACCAGAGGAATTTACAATATATTTTGACCAAATGAAGGCCAGGTCTTCAAATTGACTCTTCATGAGCCAATGGGGGATGTCCCCGGTCGACTGAACCAGATGAAGGTCAGGATAATCCCCATACTACTGGTCAAAGGACCAGAGGAATTTACAATATCGTCTGACCAGATGAAGGTCAGGTCTTCAACTTGACTCTACATGAGCCAATGGGGGATGTCCCTGGTCGACTGAACCAGATGAAGGTCAGGATAATCTCCATACTACGGATCAAATGACCAGGGGAATTTACAATATCGTCTGACCAGATGAAGATCAGGTCTTCAACTTGACTCTACATGAGCCAATGGGGGATGTCCCCGGTCGACTGAACCAGATGAAGGTCAGGATAATCCTCATACTACTGGTCAAAGGACCAGGGGAATTTACAATATCGTCTGACCAGATGAAGGTCAGGTCTTCAACTTGACTCTACATGAGCCAATGGGGGATGTCCCCGGTCGACTGAACCAGATGAAGGTCAGGATAATCCTCATACTACTGGTCAAAGGACCAGAGGAATTTACAATATCGTCTGACCAGATGAAGGTCAGGTCTTCAACTTGACTCTACATGAGCCAATGGGGGATGTCCCCGGTCGACTGAACCAGATGAAGGTCAGGATAATCCCCATACTACTGGTCAAAGGACCAGGGGAATTTACAATATCGTCTGACCAGATGAAGGTCAGGTCTTCAACTTGACTCTACATGAGCCAATGGGGGATGTCCCCGGTCGACTGAACCAGATGAAGGTCAGGATAATCCCCATACTATGGGTCAAAGGACCAGAGGAATTTATAATATATTCTGACCAGATGAAGGCCATGTCTTTTATTTAACTATTCCTGAGTCAAATGGGCATTGTTCCATATGGAGGATGTTCCATTGTCTTATGTATCAAGACGACCATACATATTGATAAAGGTACAAGGGAGTCTACAAATACTAGATCTGATGAAAGTCTAAGAAGATTTCATTCTACAACACTTGAAAAAGTACATCAGAGTTTACATTACCCGATGAAGGTCCAAGAAAGTCTACACACTCCACTATACCTAATGAAGGTACATGGGAGTCTACAGATTCCGTATATGATGAAGATCCACATGGGTCTTCATTCTTCATTCTACATGATCTAATATGAGTCAATGAGGATCTTTACTCTACTAGACCTGAAGAAGGTCTACGAGAGTCTTTCCTTCTCATACTACTAGTTCTGATGAAGGTCCACATACTACTGTCGAATGGACTATCAAACGGACCTGATGAAGGTCCATAAGGTACAGTTGGATGAACCTAATGATTATCTATGAGAATCTTCATACTACAAGACCTGATGAAGGTCACGAGACTACTATCGAATGGACTTGTCGAATGGACTTGATGAAAGTCCAAAGAATGAAATTATTTATTCTCTTGATGAGGATTTATGAGATTACGGTCGAATGGACTTTATGAAAGTCCAAAGAATTCATCACTCACTCTCTTAGACCTGATAAAGGTCCATGAGACTATGGTAGAATGAACTTGGAGAATATCTGTCAAGGTCATTACTCTTCACACTTCTACAATACTACTGTCGAATGAAGTTTGTCGAATGGGCCTGATGAAGGTCCAATAGAATATGGAGATAAACTTGATTAAAGCCATCAATGACACCTTCATTCTACGAGACTACGGTCGAATGGACTTAATGGAAATCCAAGGAGGTGATTACTCATTATCATAGACTTGATAAAGGTCCAAGAGACAAAGGTAGAAAAGACTTTGAAAAATATCTATCAAGGTCATCACTCTTCACACTTCTACAATACTACCGTCGACTGGACTCATCGAATGGACTTGATGGAATTCCAAGGAAGTCATTACTCATTATACTAGACCTGAAGAAGGTCCATGATGCTACAATAGAATGGAATTTGATGAAAGTCATCAAGGTTATCTCTACTCTACGAGACTACTGTCGAATGGAACTAATGGACTTAATGAAAGTCCAAGGTCATCATTCATGATTCTACTAGACCTAAGAAAGGTCAAAGAGGTGTCCATTCCTCATACTACAATATACTTGATGAAGGTCCATGAGACTCTTCACTCTACCTGACCTGATGAAGGTCAGGAGACTGCGGTCGAATGAAACTAATGAAGGTCCATGAAGCTCTGGTCGAATGAACTTGATGTAAGTCCAACTGAATCTTCATTCTATCTGACCATGAGACTATTGTCGAATGGACCTGACAAAGGTCCATAAGACACGGTCGTATGAACCTAATGAATGTCAATGTGAATCTTCACTCTACTAGACTTGATCTTCATACTACCTAACTTGATAAAGGTTGGTCGATTGGACCTAAAGGAGGTCCAAGAAAATTTTCATTCTACCTAACCTGGTCGAATGAACCTGATGAAGGTTCATGGGGCTTTTCCAATGCTTTCTAGAGTTTATGGAAATCCATCCATATAGTATCGAGTGGATGATAATCTCCATACGTAGAGTGGAGATAATTATCTTCATATATAGTATGGAATAGATGGATGCCTATCAATGTCATTACTAATTATACAAGACTTGACTAAGCTCAATGATACTACAATAGAATGAACTTTGATGAAAGTCACATAAAATTTCCATACTACCTAATCTGATAAAGGTTGGTCGATTGGACCTAAAGGAGATTCAAGAGAGTTCTTCATTCTACTAGGGATGGTAAAAGATTTCTTATGTAGTCTGAAATTTGATTTATTAAATCAACGTAGCATGAAGATGATGACTAACCTTTCATGTAGCCTGAGGAAGAGATGGCAATTTCTCCATGCATCATGGGTCGATGGTCTTTCACCTTGTTGTTTGGGAATTAAATGAACAAGATGTTTTATCATCCCATGCATGTCGAGTGAAACCTCATGAGATGATACTACAAGTGTTCTTGAAATTAAAATATTTTGGAATAAAGGAATAATTCCATTCGACCATCATCATGTTGTGTCGAATGGACTTCTCATACGCGCATGTCCAGTTATCATTGAACTTGTTGTGTCAAATGGGATCTTTCCCTTAAGCCTTCACATGTGTGGTGTTGAGTGGCAGACTCACTTAGTGCCAAGCTTTTCATTTGTGTCCTACTGAATGGCGCACATTCACCTAGTGCCGAGATTTTACATACATCATGTCGACTGGCTCACTCTTCTATTGTTATACATTATTGTTTGGTTGCTTCGTTGAGTGAGAAAGTTGGATCCGTAAATCAATGCTCTCAGTTGAATGGATAATGTGGAGATTTATTTGGTGCTTGTCCTTTAGTATATAGAGCGGTGTGTATCATTTTGCAATTTTGGTTTTGCACGCTTGGAGGAAGCTACTTCAGTCTATGATGCAGTACCAGGCGACATATAACAGAGATTGAGCTTTTGCTTTGTCCTTTTGCTAGAGGAGAGTTTTCTCTCTCTATTCACGTGGGATTGGTAGTTTCATACTACTTTTCTTAAATCTGGCGTGTGGGCCAATTAGCTTTTGTTTCTAAATGAATTGGAGGTAGTATGATCTTTTCTCATTTTGAAAAATTCATCCTTTTTCTTTGTGGACTGGTGTAGGTTTATGATTTGTCCTTATGCGTTTTGGCATTTTGTGGATGGCTTATGTATTTTGGAAGCTAGTGTAAGGCTTTTGTATGTGGATTTTCATTTGGAAGCTAGTGTAAGGCTTTTGTATATGGCTTTTCATTTGGAAGCTAGTGTAAGGCTTTTTGTATATAAATTTCTTGGGTGCATATATGATTGTTCACGTGGCTTGAGTATATAACATAATGCTATATTTTGTTATTTTTTTTTATAATAAGTATTATATGCTTTTGTTGAGCTTTTTTGAGTGGGCCATTATTTATTTACATGTAGCATGGGGCTTCATGTGCACTATGAGTAGTGAGCTTTTATTTAACTTAACTTTTTTGGTATGGGGTAGTTGGCCTTACTTTATCTCGACTTTGTCAGTTGTGAGGCTTCTTTTGTCGGATGAATTTGCTTCAACAACCACGAGAAGCGTGATAGGGATAAAATGGTATCTTGAGCATTGGACAACTTGCAATCCTCTTGGAGCCCTGAATTTTACTTTTTTGCGTCAATGAGCTTCATGCATTACGCATGAGGGATCGCCTCTCATGTGTACTTTCTTAGCAAGTTCCCATATGATAGCTATGCATAGAGCTTTGTCGAGTGCATGTCTACAATACCAAATTACTTGACTCATCATTCCTCTCCCAATTGTCCCAACGATAATTTAATGAAGAAGGGATTAAGGTCCATTAAATTCTTCATTCTACTTTCATGTAGTGTGGAGGAGATGATAAGCCTTTCATGTCCTTTGGAGGGGATGAAAATCATTTTAACGTCGTCTGAAAGAGATGACACTTATTTCATATCGTGTGAAAAAGATTGAGATTCACCCGTGTCATCTGGAGAAGATAACCATCCATTCACGTCGTCTTTCCCGTCGTCTGGAGTGGATGAAATTCTATCAATGTTTAATGGAAAAAATGATAATCTTCTTGAGTTATCCAGAAGTGGTGACAATCCGTCCATGTCGTCTGGATTTGATAGCCATTTATCTTGTCGTATGGAGAGTATGACAATCTTCACATGTAGTGAGAGGTTGATGATGATACTTCTACATAGTCTGGATGAGACTATCATTTTGCATGTCGTTTGGAAAAGATGGTCCCCAGATGGTGGATTTTCACTGGACATACTGTTGACTGCTTCTAAGAGATTAGCTTGATAAGATAGTTGGGATGACTAGTAGTCTCGCGCCTGGTTGAAGAAATAATAATGTTCCAGATACTATTGGAGATATTAGTATTGGAGTTTTACATGGCTCAATTTTCATCTTCCATTGATCGTAACTGAATTGTAGAGTGGCTAATTGTGCCACCACCGGGTCTTGTGTCTGTTTGTTGCTTAAAGTCATGGATAGTTATGTTTTGTAAGGATTGTAGACTGAGAGGTCTTTATTTGCTATGAATCGCTAAGGCCCCAAGGTGGGCGCCAAATTGTGGACGCTGGAATTCGGCCGAGGTCCACAATCAGAATTTGTAGGTTGAGGGCATTAGCGATCCTGCAAAACAAAGGTAGAGTGAGCGGGAGCAGACTACCCACCGGTGTGGTGGGTGCCGGGGGCACTCCGACGCTCAAGTCAGTAGTATGAAATGAGCTGTAAATAATAGAAGAACAAGGTCGGAAGTTACCTTGGCTTCTGTTGATTGTCGTGAGGGCGATAGCCGGTGTTTAGAGAGTATGGAGCTTTAGGAGCTCAAGTTTGAGAGCTCTGACCTCCCCCCTTATTTCGTGAATTGTGTTGCCATCTTATAGGTAAAAGAAAGATAACTTCATTAGTTGGCATGAGTCCCACAACGTGCTCATGTATTTGATGAAAGATCATAGCATGTGGGAATATGCTTGGTGTTAGGAAAAAGAGGGAAGCAGTTGGTATATAATGAGATAGAATTGTCTTGAAGCTATTGGTCTAATTAGAGTCCAATAATTTTGGGTCTTGCATACTGTTAGGCCTTGCATACTGTTGGGTTTAAGACGAAAAGTCGATTTTACCCTTGGGTCCAAATTTGGCCCGTACACAGTCCAATGTTCCTTTTCAAGATTAGATAAAAATCTTCTCAGTACACCAACTGCAAATGCAATGTCAGGTCTAGTGCATACATCAGGCTTCCTACTGCACTAGCATATGACACTGCTTTCATGAACTCTCTCTCAACCTCATTCTCAGGTGACTGTGTCATGCTCAATTTATCACCTTTAACAATTGGCACATCCCAAGATTTACAATCATGCATACTGAATCTCTTCAGTATCCGCTCAATGTATGCTTTCTGAGAGAGACCTAATACCTTTCGAGTTCTATCTCTGTGGATTTCAATACCCAGAACAAAAGATACTTCTCCAAGATCTTTCATATCAAAATGCCTAGACAATGACTGCTTTACCTCATGCAGCATTCCTAGAACGTTACATGCAAGAAAAATATCATCTAAATAGAGAATGAGAAAGATATATTTGCTCCCACTGATCTTGATATATATGCATCTATCAACTTTACTTTCCACAAAGCCTAAAGAGGAGATTACATTGTCAAACTTTAGGTACCACTGCCGTGAGGCTTGTTTCAAACCATAAATAGACTTTTTAAGTCTACAAACAAAATGATTTTCACCATATTTCTGAAATACTTCAGGTTGTACCATATAGACCTCTTCGCTTAAATCTCCATTTATGAATGCAGTTTTAACATCCATCTGATGTAGCTCTAAATCATAATGAGCTACTAGTGCCATGATTACTCTAAATGTATCTTTAGAAGATAAAAGAGAAAAAGTTTCAGTATAATCAATTCCTCATCTCTGAGTAATTCCCTTGGCAACTAATCTGGCCTTAAACCTCTCAATATTCCATTTGGAGTCTTTCTTGGTCTTATAGACCCATTTACAGCCAATAGGTCTACAACCTTCAGGTAATTCAACAAGCTCCCACACACCATTATATCCCATAGATTGCATTTCATCTCTCATTGCATTCCACCATAGATCGGATTGAGAACTAGAAACAGCTTCTTTAAAAGTTGTTGGATCAGTGCAATGGCTTATGTCATAATCGATCTCATTTAAATAAACTTCATAATCAGAGGGAACATCAGACCGCCTTACCCTGGTTGACCTTCTTAATGGAACCTCTGCAGCTATATCCTGTAATGACGGAACCTTCTTTATCTGTATGGGTTCCTCCTCCATAACTGGATTAGTCGCAGATGTAGGTTCCAAGGTCTCAGACTGTATGAGTATAGGTTTATGAACAATTCTTGTCTGTTGTCCTTGATTTGAGATTTCTGTATGATTATCATTATCAGCCACATCAAATTCCAAGAACTTAGCTGTTTGTGATTCTACAATCCTATAACTTCATTCTCTACAGTAAAATTTGTAGCCTTTAGAATGATCAGGGTATCCTATAAAATAGCAACGAGTAGATCTGGATTGTAATTTACCTTCAGTGGGATTATAAAGGCGTACTTCCGAAGGACATCCCCAAACACGGAGGTGACTCATGCTAGGTTTCATACCAGTCCATATTTCGAAAGGAGTTCTAGAAACAGTCTTACTTGGAACTCTATTGAGGATATATTAGGCCTTTTTAATTGCCTCACCCCAAAGGAAGTCTGAGAGATTAATTCTAGACATCATACTCCTTACCATCTCTTGAAGGGTGCGATTCCGCCTTTCGGCTACACCATTCTGTTCAGGACTACCCGACATAATAAATTGACTTACTATTCCACAATCCTCTAAGTATATGGAAAATGATCCCTTTATTTGTCCACTGACCCCATGTTTACCATAATACTCACCACCCCGGTCAGACCTAACAATCTTGATAATTTTTCCCAGATGTTTCTCAACTTCAGTCTTGAAGATCTTGAATTTATCAAGGGCTTCAGACTTTTCCTTAATCAAGTACATATATCCATATCGAGAAAAATCATCAATGAATGTTATATAATACTTATTATTGCAAATTGTGGGTGAACAAGGTCCACTTATGTCTGTATGAATAATTTGTAAAAGATCGGAGCTACGAGTGGATTCCTTTTTCTTCATTTTGGTTAGTTTACCCTTACAACAGTCAACATATTTTTCTAGGTCACTGAAGTCAATAGTATGTAGGATATCATACTTTATTAACCTTTCTACTATTTCCCTATAAATGTGGCCAAGTCTTTATGCCACAACATGGATGACTTTTCCTTTATTAAGGGTCTTTTGGAAATTTGTTCAACATTATATGAATTGGAATATACCTCACTTGATTCTAAACAGAGACTGTACAAACCGTATGACAAAACACAATGGCCAACTTTATTTGAGTCGAAATATACAAATACAGAACTTGTATTAAACTTAAAACCATAACCTTATTTGTCGAGTACAGATACTGATATCAAGTTTCGTCTAAAAGATGGTACATACAAAACACTTGTCAAAACAAGTTCAAAATTGAAGTCTAGTTTTAAACAAACATCTCCAACATAATGTACTTCCACCAATTCATTATTGCCAACTACGAGCTTGAACTCATCCTTATTTGGTTTCCTCTTATTTATGAATCCCTGCAATGTGAAAGCAACGTGATTAGTTGCTCCACTGTCAAGCCACCAAGAACTGGATGTGGCATTAACATAATTGGATTCACATACAACAAAAACCAAAGAGCTACCTGAATGCCCGTGTTTCTTTAACCAAACTTTATACCTGGAACACTCTGACTTCTTATGCCCTTTCTTTTTACAAAAGAAACATTTAAGTTCTTTCTTGAAGACACCTTTAGTACCACCCACAGCACTTGTCTGACCAGTTTTATTGTAATTCTGAACATTACCAGAAGCTGAAAATTTAGATTTCTTACCTTTCTTGCGAGGCTTAGAAACAATGAGAGCTGCATCTGTATGCCCTGCCTTAAGTTTCTTTTCCCCAGCAACACATATGGCAATGAAATCATTAACATTCCATGGTTCTTCCCTCGAATTGTAAGTAGTTACAATTGTACCAAACTATGTAGGCAGAGTATTCAATGCTTGATGGACAATGCAAGCATCTGGAAGAACAATGTTAAGATTTTTCAGCTTGTTCTGAATATGGACCATCATCAAAATGTACTCCCTAACACCTCAATTACCATTATACTTCATTGAGTATAATTGCTTCAGAAGGGTACCAATTTCTGCATTGATCGAGACTTTATATCTTTCAGATACTGCTGTCAGGAAATCTTTTGCTATAGAGGTTTCTTGAAGACCACTTAGCAAATGCTCAGGAATAGATCTCTCTATAGTCAAATAGCACATGCGATTTGACTTATGCCATACTGTATGCAGCTGCTTATCTGTATCAGTACTGGAACTATTAATATCAGCTGGCTTAGGAGTATTCATAGCAAGATCAATATCTGATAATTCCATAGCCAACAACACATCTCTCTTCCACACTTTAAAATTGGAGCCAGTCAACATCTCTATAGTCACAGTGTTGTTGTTAACGGAAAAGGTGACTGAAAAACAAATAACAATGCAATTCTTTAGTTTAAGCACAACACAAGATAATAAATACTCCAAGTCATAAAAGAGTATTATACCAAGAATTTTAGCACATCACTGTATAAACACCTTTGGGCAGAATATACAATATGTAATTAAAAATTCTTCATATAAGACGATTCAGAAACTTATCCAATCCTCGTAAGTCTACCACCTTTAGGTGAATAAACCACTCAGACTAGTCCATTCCCAATCATATGTCTTATATGTAACATTTCTAAAATTTAACATACATTTCACATCTTTGGACAGAAGACTGCACATCAAAAAATAGAAACATCCCTAAAACATGCAAGACCGTCATCACTTAAAAGATTCAGTGAAAAATGTCACTTTGGTGGCTGCAGTTCCACTAAACTCATAAGCAATTCTCACATCGGGATACATCTTATATTATCTTATAAAATAACATTTATAATGTAATTTTATACTTTATAGACAAGGGGCCGAATTGTCCATAAAATTACATTCCTGAATATTATGACAAAATTTATGAGATAAATCAATTCTTTATATTTATCTCTATGTCACAAATAAATTAATTGCATTGAAAATTTTTCTTTATGAGAGACAATTAATTCTCTCTCTAACCAATGATAATTTTTATACTCATGTATAAATAAAACTTTATGAGATCATAATTTATCTCTTAAATTGTCATTAATAATTAATTATGACTTTATATGTAAATTTTGAGATAAAATTGAAGTTAAAATGAAGTTTAGGGATTAAAATAATAGTTGTGATCAGTATGCTATTATGCAGGGATCTGTATGCTATTATCCAAAGGCTGGATGGATATTAGCCAAAAAAATGGGCTCACACTTGTGCTACATGCGCTCGTGCAACGTACGTACTGACAACTTCTTCAAGAAGCTGTTAGCACAGCCCCACCCAACAAAACTCAATTATTATCTTTCATTTCATTTTATATTGCTGTTGAAAACGAAATCATGAGAGAGAAGCAATTTGCTTTTCGCATATATGAATTTGCCTTATATTACTGTAAGGTTTTGAGGTTAGCGCAGAAGCATTCATGTGACTGCAATTTAAAATTTTCTTCCAAAACCACTATAAGGATCGTGGTTATGTCGTTGTTGATGTAAACAATATTTAAATTAATCTATATTAATTTAACATGCATGTAATCAGTAATATTATGTAAATGCATTATTAGATGTGATGTGAAGCTTATTTGATAAGCTTCACATCTCATCACCTTTTACAAATATATAATGCATATATTGGGCTATTGCGGTGGGTGTGTGAAATTGCCGAGAGCAATTACAAGAAAATAAAGAGAGAGAGAGAAATAGAAGCATAAGGAAATAGTTTCATAAGGTTTGGAGAAATTTAAGGCATAAAGAAGCTTAATCAGGGCGAGTAAGTTTCTCACCATCAAGAAATGGGGAGCAGATTGTGATCTCCTCAGTGCAACTTATCAACAGATCTACAGAAATTTCCGCTGCAGATATGGATTTTAAATCAGGTACGCTCTCTGGATTATTTAATTAATTCATTTATTATATTCTAAGCTCTTGTGTTAAGGTCCTGTTGCAAATAAAATCCTTACATTTTTTTCTCTTGAACATCTCAAATACCTCTCTGATTTATTTTTCCACAACTTTCAATCTATTCCCAAATTTTGGGTCATTCAAATACAGGATACGACGTGCTTAATGACAGAAAATATATGAATCATTTTTATACCAAGCACGTTGAACGTTGATCGAGATGGTGATGGAACTCCTCAATAGAGCTTGCTAAGCTTCTGCCATCTCTAAATTTGCATGGACTGGGGACACAAACTTGAGGCTTTTACATGTTGAAACACTGAAGATATGAAGCAATTTACAATGGTCAACACTCAATAATTGTTTTTTTTTATAAATAGATTAATACGCTTTCCTCGCAATGGATCTATTTTGTAGATCATTAAAAACTTGTTAAAATGAATTAGTGTTTTTTATGTTTGATTCGATAATTATTATCAAAGAGAAATTATGATTTTAATAGTAAATTATATTTTTGACATTTTAATAATAAAAAATAAAATATTACAACATGTTGCTCAAAGTATATTTTTATCTGACGCCATTTAAAAAATAATAATAATCTTACGGTCACGTTTGGACAAACAGAAATTCAAAAACTCAACGGTCAGCAAAATTTAATTGGGTGTGGTTCAAAACAGACGATGCAATTTTTGGCCAAATAGGGGACCCATAAAGTATCTTAGCAAATATCCCACCGTAAAATGATAAGTGCGCACACACTTGATTACAACTCTTCGCTAATTATTGGGCGGGTCTATTCATTTGAATTTATGTTACATTAAGAGAGGGAAGAATAATAATCAAACTCTGAACCGAGAGTCTTTTTCTTTCTCTTGTCTATTTTGGAAGGCCCAAAAAATCAACATTTAAACAAACCCTAGAAATGAGGACCAAGAATCCACTGAAACAACTTAAGCTCTCAGTTCCAGCTCAAGAAACCCCTATCACTTCCTTCTTGTAAGTATACTATCTTGATTTTACTTACTGATTTTATTTCTTGTTTTGGGTCTTTAATTGTTGCTCATAAGTTTTAGTACATTAATAAAGAAAAGGAAATTTTGAATCTTTTTTAACGGATTAATGTGGATAAATTATCAGGACTGCGAGTGGCACGTTTCATGATGGCGATTTGCTTTTGAATCAGAAAGGTTTGCGGCTGATTTCTGAAGAAAAGGAATCCCGTGTAAGATTTTCAATAATTTACTTCGCTTTGCAAGATTTACGCTGCCTCAAATGTATATTAGGTTAAAATTTGATGGATTTAGCATTGTGTTAGAACTTAATTATGTGATATTTTTCATTATTGTGTTGCAAAATTTAAAATTTTGATGGATTAAGAGTCAGTATGTAGAGCCAAGAAACCAGGTTTTGAAATGTAGGTGATGGATCCTGAGATATTTCTTCATTTGTATATGATTTTGGTGTATTTACTGATGTTTGCTTCTTCTGGGATGGTTACTCGCACAAAATGAATTTGATAACAGCTTGGCTATAAGTTAGCATCTTTTGAAACAATTCCCTCCATGGGCAATTTTGAATTTTGATTCTCCAAATATTCTTTCTTGGGTTTATTGGTTAGACGTATCTCTTGACTCTGCAGAATGCTTAATTGAAGGTTCTAGGAAGCTTAAGAAATTTTTCAATCTGTTAAATCGGATTCTTTAATTCATCTGGACAAACCATTATATGCATCTGCAAGCCTCTGATGAATTGATCTTCTTAACCTTTTGTCAGTGATTTTTCTATCCTAAACTCTTGTTTATTTGAAAATTTTATTTCCAATGCTTATGCGTCACGCTTCATTTTGTTGCAATGTGCATTTCTTCTCATTGTAAATCAGAGGTTTTTCCTCATTTCTAAGATGATTCCCTTGATTTTGTGCTTATAAGCTCATAATTTTGTTTATCTTGTAATTTGAACAGCCTTCTGATTGTAAGGAGCTTGATTTTGAATTCTCTTTGGAAGACCTTGAGACAATCAAAGTAATAGGAAAGGGAAGCGGTGGAGTAGTACAACTTGTTCGCCACAAATGGGTTGGAAGATTATTTGCATTGAAGGTCCTTATAACATATAAACTTTTCTATTAGCATGTAATTTAATTTCAATTCTGCAACACTTTATCTGATAAACGAGAGGATTTTTATTTTATTAATTACTGGATTTATAATTATTTCATTGATCAAAGAATCAAGTAAAAACATCAACTCCATCTCAGTTTTTGGATACTTAAAAAAGTTGATCCAGTACACAGGGCAGTGCAGTAACTAATCATGACATATTTGTTAAGAGAGGAAGAGAAAGCATGATTAATTGCCGTTTTCTGCCTTGAATGGTAGTATTATTTTGAAATCAATTTTCCTAAATGGAGTAATTAGTGGAGATACTGGTGAGAATTTGAGAGAAGAAGTCACTAATTTTTCTTCTTTTAGGTTTTTTTTCCTTTTATATGCAGTAACTAAGCACAATGTGCTTCTTATGATAGACCATTATCTGTTATCGTCATTCTTCCTCCTAGTTTCCTTCATATAATGGACGAATTTAGGGAAACATTATTGTTGCTCCTATTTTTGTGTTTCGGACTACCATTACAAAGACCCTTACAGTAAAAGGATGTCAAATGGTTGAAGAATTGCCGCTCTAGCTCCGGGAAGTCTGATTACTGTACTGTTCATAAGTTCATTGAGTTGTGTATTACAGGTCATCCAGATGAACATACAAGAGGAAATTCGCAAACAAATTGTGCAGGAGCTGAAAATAAATCAAGCATCACAATGTTCCCATGTGGTTGTTTGCTACCACTCTTTCTATCACAACGGAGTCATTTCTCTTGTGTTAGAATACATGGATCGTGGTTCTCTGGCAGATGTGATCAGACAAGTTAAAACAATTCTTGAACCATATCTTGCAGTTGTGTGTAAGCAGGTATCTAAGCTTCCTTCTCAATTTATGCTAAAAGCAAAAGTCGTTGCAACACATAACTTATTCTCTCTCTTAAGTCATTGCAACACATAACCTATTCTCTCTCAAGTCATTGCAACATATTACCTATTCTTTTTCTCTTTCTTGCTCAAAATATAAACATAAATTCTTTTGTATACCTTCCAGGTTTTACAAGGTCTCGTGTACTTGCACAATGAGAGACATGTAATACACAGGGACATAAAACCATCCAATTTGCTGGTAAACCACAAAGGCGAAGTAAAAATTACAGATTTTGGTGTGAGTGCTATGCTAGCAAGCTCTATGGGTCAAAGGGATACATTTGTCGGAACTTACAACTATATGTCGGTATGTCATATGTGTAACATTTTATTTTCCATGTAATTACTTATCACTTCGAAATCAGTCGGTCTTCTTCTTTCTTACTTTTTTTTGAGAACTTTAGATAAAATACATAGAGACAGTACAGTTAAAAGCGAATGATTAATAACTGTTGATTTTCCTTTTCTAGCCTGAAAGAATTAGCGGGAGCACTTACGACTATAGCAGTGATATATGGAGTCTGGGCATGGTAGTACTTGAGTGTGCTATTGGACGTTTCCCTTATATGAAATCCGAAGACCAGCAAAGCTGGCCAAGCTTTTATGAGCTTTTGGAGGCCATTGTGGAAAGCCCACCACCAACTGCTCCATCAGATCAGTTCTCCCCAGAATTCTGTTCATTTGTATCAGCATGGTAATTCATAGACCTTCGTTTTGCATTTATAACATTATCATAACGCACTGTCTTTTTCTTCTATTGTGTGTGCTCTAAACAACAATTTGATACCATTTTATAACTGAACCCAGAATTATAATTACTTTGATTGCTTATATCTTTTGCATTTGCAGCATACAGAAGGATCCTCGATGTAGGTCATCGTCTTTGGACCTCTTGGTAAGTTAACTAAGTGTACTTCACTACTTTAACTTTAGAAAGATCTAAGTCTTAATTGCAATACTTGTTTATGCTTTCAGAGTCACCCTTTCATAAAAAAGTTTGAAGACAAGGACATTGACCTTGGTATTTTGGTTGGCAGCTTGGAACCTCCTGTCAATTACCCAAGGTAGGTTATCTTGTAATGAGATGTTGTTGTAATATGATTTTACCTGTGCTTCAGTTACCGGTCTTTATCAAAACATTAATATCATTTTTCATACAACACTTGAAATTTTAATGTTTCGTCTGTGGCTTGATACAAAAGGAACATGAATTACTTGTACTGAGAGCAAAAACCAAATGCATTTGGTGGCAATTTTTTGCCCATCAAACCCTCGTTCTCCAATCTATCATGTCCCATTGCTGCGCCCAAGTCAATTCCCTTGCCCTTTTTCTTTATCTTACCAAACTTTGGTCCCAAAAAGTTTGTGTATAGAGTGTAGTGAAGTTTTTTGCTTTGTAAAGTTAAATACTTTTGTATTCTATTCTTGTGAGTAATAGAAAAGTATTCGGTTTTCCTCAAATACATTCTAGAGTGATCAGAGAATCACAACATTTATTCCATTACCATCCTGCATATGATAGCTGCATTTGTGCTAATGTTTCTTTATTCCCCTAGTCTTTCCCCAAGCTAGCAAGTCAAAACTTCGTAATGGGATTGATAGCCTGTTGCCATTATTTGTAGTTGGTCGCTCACCCACATTACACCTAGCGTCTGTAAGAACCATGGTAGATTGCAGACCCTTAATTGTAGTCAGCAAGCTAAACTACAGTAGCACATATTAGGTGTATCTTGAGATTCTTGACGAAAACTATTGAAGTGTTTTCTGATTTATAAATAAACTTATCTGTTTAGACAAAACATTAGAATAGATGAATCATTTTCTGGTCAAAATACAGAGGTTCCAAGTCTAATTTGGGCTCAATTACTAGTAGACGATTGTTATATTCAGATGATCATGGCATTTAAATTGTTTCATATGTTGCATCCTAGTGTCAAATCACAGAACCACTGTTTGGGTGTCTAAGTGTTAATGATCTTATATTATAAACTTGGTGTCTAAGTGTTATAATTATTACTATTATTATAACAATGACTGATTTTAGGAGGTGCCCCAAAGAGGTACAAAAAAATCAGGATGTTCTTACTGTTTTTAGGTTTTACCTTTTATCTCCTTACAATTTTTCAAAAAACGATATTATTCTTTTGATGTCAAACCTTTTTTAAAAAAATAAAATAAAAATAAAAATCAGCTCAATGAAAAAACCATCAATTTAATTTTAGTTAAATTTTGACATTAACCGAGTAATGCAAAATGATATTCAGCCCTAAGGGCGACAGAATTTGGGCAATGTTCAATTCAGTATCAGAAAAATGGTTTCTCTCCTATCGCCCTTTAGGAGTATTTTTATCACATCATCCAAAATAAATGCCTGAAATAATATTTGTATCATAAACATGTAAATTTTGGTAGGATTTCCAATAAAACCAAAAATGGACATGTGTGAAATTCTTGGTTGAATTTACCTTTTGAGGCAAAATAAAATTGCTATGTTTTTATTACCCAATTAGTCAAATAAACTTTATTTGAATAAAATTATCTTTGAAATCAACTCACAACAGCAAAGAATAATGACTATACAATGAGTGTGCGACGGCACCTATTGCGATGGTGTCTATCGCACCGCACACACCCATCACATAGTCATGGTGTATGCCCACCTAAAATTGAGATTTTATCGAACACCTTGTGTTGACAAAAGAAAGTCACCCTAGAGCGAAATCGCCCTAGAGCGAATGAGCAAAGGACGAAGGCAAGCAGAGCGACGAAGGGAAGAGCGATCAGAGCAATCACTAGATGACACAGCGATTAGAACGACAAAGGACTCAAGACGACCGAAACAGCGATTAGAACGACAAGGGACTCAGGATGACCGAACACATGATGCAGTTGAACCTACGATTACAGCAGTTAGGCTTTCCCTCCACGATCAGGCAGTTAAGACGCACAACTCAACGTTAAGGCATGACCCAACAGTTGCAAGGAAGTTACGAATAAAAACTGCCCGAGCGGTTTACAAGTTTCACTATAAAAGGCTCACTCATGCAAAGATTAGAGGCCCGATCAAATGAATACTCAAACGATCATATTTTTATTTTTATTTTCTTAGTTTCATAATCCTTAGGACTGTAACTTGTGTGCTTGCCCCCTTGGAGGCTTATTCACTTAATCAAACACACCTGTGCTGTGACTTTGTCTCAGGAGGTTTGAACCTTACACGTTGTTCTTTCTTCAGGCAGAAAATTACGCAAACAGTTTTTTTGGCGACCACAGTGGGAGAATTTGTGTAAAAGTGGAGATGCCCCCGAAAAGAAACACTCAAACTGGCTCAAGTACGAAGGAATCGGGACTGGAGCAAACCAACCAGCCCCACGTTCCAGCCGTAGTGGGCCATTTCGAGGGTCTGGCAGACACTAGTCGATATGAGCCTATGCGAGAGCTCATCCCTAACGCGGTTTGCGCATTGTTCGGTGAATTCGCGCAGGATGTTGTCGAGCAGGTTAGGCTTCAAAATGCTCATATCATAGATAAGTTTACTTCGACTGGTAACTCACATTATGAAAATATGGCCAAACACTTAAGCTCATTAAATGAGTTAATGGCCAAATGTGTAAACGGGGGGACAGCCCTACCGTGGACTACACCTCCTCCTGCACCAAGCAGTCAGGAGGCTGGCCCGAGTAATATTCCTCTGCAAGGGGCCACTGTCCCTACGACCTCCGTTGATGGAATAAGTCCTGGGGGCAATGACCTACATCTAGGGCCAAACATAAACCAAGGGCCAAATATGGTACAACATGAAGTGGTGTTGCCCCAAGGTCTCCAGGCTTCTCAGGGACAGACACATGACTATGTCCCACTTATGAGAGGACCACAACCGCCACCCATATCAATGCCATTTAATGGCAATGATATGTTGAGAGACCAGATGACCGAGATCCTTCAAAATCAATTCGGTCTGGGAGTACGGCCAATTTGGCCAAGGTATCGGAAACCATATCCAGATTGGATCGATGTGGCGTATCTGTGGCCTAGAAATTACAAAATACCAGATTTTTCTTTGTTTACAGGGTCTGAGGAAGTTTCTACCATGGAACACATATGGCGATTTACCCTTCAGTGTGGAGAAGTCATTGATTTCCATAAGTTGAGGTTGTTCCACGGCTCACTGTCAGAAGTAGTTTTCTCATGGTATGTCAGCCTGCCACCCAACTCGGTAGAGAATTGGCAACAAATGGAACAGGTGTTCCATGCGCAATTCTACAAGGCCGAATCTGAAGTGGCCTTGGCCGACTTGGCGAACCTAAGACAGTTACCAGGGGAATGGGCCGAGACATTCTTACAAAGGTTTAAAGTGGCTCGAGGCCGATGTTACGAGCCTTTTCCAGAGAAAGAATTTTTGAGAATCGCCCAAAGCTGTCTCAATTTCGATCTGGAAAAGAAATTTCAAGATCGCGAATTTTGGGATCTCCCCTAACTCACCACTAGTGTGGTGCGTTATGAACAGTTATTAAGAGAGGAGAAGCAAATGAAAAATTCCAGCAAATGAACTTATTACAGGAACATCAATTATGAAATAAGCGAAATGGACATCGAATCGGCCGACATATGTCTGGCCGAATTGGTTAAAGGGAAGCTGTATGTTTGCAAGGCGTGGGCTGAACCCCAAGCCAAAGAAAAGAACGATAAAAAGAGTAGGAACTTCTCGTTCGATATCACGAAAGTCGATGTCATATTCGATCAATTATATAAAGACAAGCAAATTAGTTTGATTGACCGATACACATTGCCAAGCGCTGAGCAAATCGGTGGGAAAAAATATTGTAAGTGGCATAATGCATGGTCTCATTCAACTAATGATTGTCTCGTTTTTCGGAATATTTGCAGGATGCCATAGAATCTGGACGAATAATGTTCGAAAAAAAAATGGCGGTGGATGAAAACCCTTTTCCAAAGCCGATAGAATTAAACATGATCGATTCGGACCTTACCAAAATGAACTTACCAAAGTTCAAGTTGGTCCGGGATGAAGATCATGACTGTCATTGTCCGAGCGCTCTGGAAAGGATCGAAACACCCCAAGAAGGGAAGGATCGGCGAAATCTGTGTGCACGATACAAGAACAGTGTAGAGTGGATGAGGGAGTTGGAAGATGTCTGTGAAAGGCCAGTAAAGAATGAGCCAGTAGCATGGCAACCGAAAACCTTCGCGCCGAGGTTCTACGGTGAGAATTCAAATCTCGTCCAAAATGTAAAGACGTTTAGGCTGAAAATTCATCGGCCCAACGTATGGCATTCATACCGGAAGCCATTTTTGGGGCAGCGTCTGGGAAGGAATTACCCTCCTGTGGATGAAATGACAAGGATGCAACTGAGGCGACACCAGAGAAATTATGGCTGTATGATGCGCCAACAAGGTGAAGTGATGGTCACCACAGGCCGCAATGCTTGTGTCAGGGAGAAAACCGAAGGTAAGCAGCAAAGAAAGTGACGGCAAATATGGGACAACAACGAACTGCGAGGAGCGTACTGTTGGACAATTATGACCCATAACATCACTATTTGTACAGAACATTGTGTTGTTGTACAAATTAACTATGTGACAAAGGAATTTGCTCTTTTATCATTTGTAATTGGATTACCAGGATATATAAATGATAAAAGTCCATATGATTAGTTCCAGATTAAAAAGATATGAGACATTATTAATCCATTAAGGTTTAATCATTAAAACATCCATAGTCGTAGTATTATCGAGATTGGACATCGATAATACGGAATAGACTAGTATTGCACTTGTGCGTGTTATGGGAGCATAACGACATAGTTCTCATATATTTAAGTGTTGGATACTCATGCAAGTGTGATAGGAGGTTGTGTTTACCGATGGTACGGAAACAGCTTCGCTCTGGATAGACCCCTCAGAATTCCATTGGTAGTATGACTATGTGTCTATGGAAGTCCGAATCAGGGTAGGTGTATTTGGTCTTAACCTGAGACTTGCATCGCTAATACTTGCGACAATCAATATACTTTGGTTTTGGTCGTCCAGGGCTTTAACAGGTTATGTGTACGCCTCTTCTGGGTATATTGAGAATCGTAGTGTATTGGGTGCGATGTCAAAATGGAAGTATCACTTCAGTCATATGGAGATGATGATCACGCAGGATACAGAACTAGTACTCTTTAGTACTGCAGTCATCGGGATAATATGGCTAGGTCATGATTATCCGATTATAGAGACTAGTTACCAAAGATCTGATATGTGCTTCGTGGGCAGACACAATTCCAGCCCCAGGCCTAGCACATGACATCCAATATTGGATCGCAATACGCAATACTACGTATACTACGCCTGATATAGATTACATATTCCTTTAAGAATATTTCTGGAGAACTGGGTAGGCACGATGCTTTGCTAGAAGCCAACCATGTCTTGTAAATCGGTAAAAACGTAGTACTAGGTACGTACGTGTTCGGATCGTCCGACGACCGGATTTACTGCCAACATATCCAAGGATCTCATGGGTCGCTTCCTGAAGATTCACCGATGACGTATGACCTCAGACATAATTAATCTAGGATTAATTATAAGAGAGAGAAAATTAATCTATGATTAATTACGGAGATATTTTATCTAGGATAAAATATTATTAAAAGAGAGACAAAACGATTAATTTGGAATTAATCGATAAAATAATATATTTGATATATTATACGAAATTAGATTTCGACGTGGAATTAAAATTAGATTTTAATTCGGGCGAACGAGTTAATTTAGAATTAATTCGCTAGCGACGTGAATAGTAATTTTGCTATGCATAATTACTTAATTAAATTTGATTTAATTACGTCGCAACGGAAAATTCGTTAATTCGGAATTAGCGAACCCGAGCCAGGGAGTGTTTGCGGGCCCACTCGCATTTTGAAGTTAAGTACGGCCCATAAGTCACATCACGCGTCACATCCCCTGTCACTTTAGTGATGGATGTCAAGTCACCTTTTGGTGATTGACAACCTATCATTATTCATGATGTTGGTAGTTGTGGGCAATAAATGTCATTTTTCCTCCAAAATTGTTTTTAGCTTTTTGGAAAAGCTTTTACCAAATTTGGTATAGACTTTGGTATGAGTTTTTTAGTTGGTTTTAGAAACAAAAGACACATCTCTCTCTCAATTTCTTCTCATGGCCGAATGGCCTTCACCATTTTCTCTCTTATTTGCCGTGAGCCTATGGCTCATTTCTTCATGATTTTGTTGCAAAATCTCAAGAGCTATCACTCAAAGGAGTATCACAAAAGTGATAGGGAAACTCATTCATGAGCATGGAATCCACACACAAAGCTTGGAGCTTGGAGATCAAACATGGAGCACAAAAAATGAGGCATGGCCGAGAGCTTCAAGGGAACATAATTTTTTTTCTATTCATCGCATCGCAAAGCCGATCAAAGTGAGTATTTCCGCAACTTTACTTTGATGTATTCGCACTTTTCATAGCTTAATATGAACTTGGTTTGACCTAGAAAACCCAACATGTACCAAGTTTGATAGACGAAAACGGGATGAAACAGACGACGAAGAACCCCCTATTGTCATTCAGTTCGGTAGTATGCCACCGGTTGTGGCTAACCATTACTTGTTGTCCGAAAAATTCAAGGGGGACAACAGTGGGGGAGCTGGAAATAACGAAGATGTTTATGAGGGTGATGAAACAGAATTTGCAGCGCTCTCGATAACAGATAGAGAGGCTTCAGACGAGGAAATGACTGACATAGAAGAAGAAATAGACATCAGGACTGAAGCACGAAGAAGGGGAATATCACAAAATCGGCTTATCAAAGCATTGTATGAGGCCGGAAACCCTGCAGTCGGAATATTATGAGAAGACTTGGGACGATCCCCATACCTCGTCCTATACAAAACACCCAAAGTAAAGCAGACCATTACCAAGGCGGAAAAGCAAAGACTGGTCATCAATAATGTCTCTCACAATGCTCCGGTCACTTTACCACATTTTAGATGAGACATGGATGAAGAACTGCCTCAGGCCAATGCTGGAACAAACCAACAATGGAGGTAGGCCTATCAAGGAAATTGATATTCCCAAAACCACCACCACAAATGACCAAACACATGCGGCCATTGTATATAAAAGCAAAGGCCAACGGGATACCCATCGCCAAAGTGTTTGATTGACAATATAGCAGCCATCAATGCAATCCATGTTAGGATGCTAGAGAGTTTAGCAAAGTCAGAAGATGACTTCATCCCTACAGAAGTGGTGCTTACAAGTTTCAATAGAGGCGCGACGACGGCCAAAGGGGTTGTCCCACTAGACTTGCAAGTGGGAAGTACTACGAAAACAGTGGTGTTCTTCGTTATAGATGGGCCAACCACATATAACATGCTCCTAGGACGAGATTGGATACACGGCAGCCGATGCATTCCTTCATCTCTTCATCAATGTCTAGTTTTATGGAACCAGAGAGACGAAGTGGAAATAGTACATGCCGACAACAAGCCTTTCGCTGCAGAGACAAATTCGGCCGAATACTTCATGTACGAAGGAAATTACGGGCCGACCAGAGTTCTGAATTAAGGGGAAAATTTGGCCATTGTGGCTCAAATGAAGAGCCATACCCGCAGGTCTGCTAAACGATTTCTTCGCGCAAACAAGGCCAACCACAATGGTATTTGGAGGACGAATGAGCAAAGGACGAAGGCAAAGAGCGACGAAGGGAAGAGCGATCAGAGCAATCACCAGATGATACACGCGATTAGAACGACAAATGACTCAGGACGACCGAAACAACGATTAGAACGACAAGGGACTCAGGATGACCGAACACATGATGCAGTTGAACCCACGATTACAGTAGTTAGGCAGTTCCCTCCACGATCAGGCAGTTAAGACGCACAACTCAACGGTTGAAGGCATGACCCAGTAGTTGCAAGGAAGTTACGAACAGAATCTGCCCGAGCGGTTTACAAGTTTCACTTATAAAAGGCTCACTCATGCGAAGATTAGAGGCCCGATCAAATGAAGACTCAAACGAGCATATTTTTATTTTTCATTTCTTAGTTTCATAATCCTTAGGACTGTAATTTGTGTGCTTGCGCCCCTTGAAGGCTTATTCACTTAATCAAACCCTCATTGCTGTGACTTTGTCTCAGGAGGTTGATTATTATACACGTTATTCTTTCTTCAGGCAGAAAATTGCGCAAACACCTTGTGTGCTCTATTACTAACTATAAATTTTTTTTTTTAAAAAAAACTTTTTCTTTTAGATTTTGAAAAGTAAATCCAATAAAAAAAAATATAGAAAATGTCGTGAGAAGATAGAAGGAAAGTTGTTAAAAGAATATTTTCGTCCAATTTTAATGAAATTTGATAGTTTTGATAGAACAAATATATTAAGGACTACTTAAAATAAATACTCCTAAAATTTACTTACTTTTTTATAATTTCCCGAAATAAACAAGAATTGGTGGAAGTATTTAGTATTATCCAAAATTGTTCTATAAACTTTTATCGGAAATGGGTGAACTCAAGAAATTGCTCTTCATCGGCATAACTTTAATCCTAGGTTAATTAAAAAAAATCTTGAAGCATGAAAAAGTGCACTTATTGTCATGGCTTTATTGGGCAAAAGTGTCAAAGATGGTGGACCACAGTGTCAGCCAAATAAAAAAAGATTGATGACTCAGATATGGATGCCTTCAAATTTGCACAACCTTATCTTCTTTCCGAGTAGAAGCAGCCAGCATGGGAAATGTAATAAAATTTGAACCACACACATTTGATTGATAAGGAGTAGGACAAATCTTGGCACAAACAAAGAAGTGCAAGAAAAGAATATTTCCATAAATAAATATATAAATAATATCATGCACTTTTCAAACATCATCCAATATTATGCACACTCTATAACATATCTTTAAATTTGATTGAAACCATAATTTAAGTTGGGATGATAATAATGGAAAGTAGAAGCAAGCAAATATTTCAAGAGCTGAATTATTTGAAGAAAATTGATAGTAATAATGAAGCTGGACATGAAGATTCAAGATCCATTGATTCTTCATTAGAAGATTCAACAAACTCTGTATCTTCAATGTCTTCATCAGACTTGGTGGAGGATGCATCTTCTTCTTCAAATGGTCGTCTGTATGAATTATCTGAGCTCATGGCTCAGCTTCCCATCAAGTAATTTATTTTCCTTTTCTATTTCTTTTTAAGTTGTAGATCCGACAGGATAATAAAGAAATCTCACCCTAAACAGGAACCTTAAGTGATGATTAATATTATGCAGGAAAGGTTTGTCAGAGTTTTATCAAGGGAAGTCACAATCATTTGCATCATTAGCAAGTGGTGAAGAACAAAGAAGATCTTGTTAAAAAGAATAAAGGAAGTATAATTGTATTATTATTATAAATGAAAATGAAGTCATGCAAGAGCTATGGACATGGTTTAGATATCAATGGTCAAAAGTCATCACACAGTCCAAAGGCTAAGGCTACCATCTCAAAGAAATCTTCAATTGCTGCAAGAGGATCATTTTTGGCAATTGGCAATTAGCAATTAGCAATTAGCTTGCTGGTTAGGGGATTATTTTAAAGATAGCAAGTGTTAATTACTGCAATTTTTGTTATTTGTTTTTTGCATATAATATGATTCTGTCTGTCTGCCCAGTAGAGGAAAACAATCCTAAATAGTTAGCAATAATAGTAAAGTATTTACATAGCAGCATCTTTTGGCTGCTTTTATCTTACAATGACCCCCAAGAAATATGCTCCTAAATATGGCATGGCAGCCGACACGGGAAGAAATAATTAAGTTCCGGGTTTGAGAAAAATCCGGTTTGAACTGTTTATCCGGGCTTGGCCCGTCTCGGATTAGGAGTGGGCCGGATTTTATCCAATCCGATTTTTTTAAATATAAAAAAGTGTATATATATATATATATTTTTTTTTATATTTATATTTTTTAAGTCCGGACGGGGTCGGACCCAAATTTTTTTGAGTTGAATCTGGCTCATGCCCATACTCAAGCCGAGCCATTAATCCTAAAAACTGACCCGAGTTTTTTCAATTTGGGGCCGACTGGATCGATACTTTTTTACCATCCATACTCAAAGAAACACGTATAAAACTTCACTCATTTTATAAAATTAAGAATCAATCAAATTTCAGTAAAGTAAGTTTTTATTATAGTGGATTAAATTGTGTTTTTTTTTTTATTATTTACTTTATCGTGAGGAATCTTAATTAGATAAGACTTGATTTGGTATTAAATTGAGTTTGTATTAAATTTTACATTAAATTATTATTGTTAATATTAAATAAGAATTTATATATAATTAAATTTTAATTATTTATTAATATTAATACACAAGTAATAAAAAGGTAAATATATATATATATATAGCTAAAGGCTATTAAAAAAATATTAGAACTCAACTCAGCGTCAAATTCATATTGAAGGTTAAGATATTTGTGAGCTATATCTTCAATTAAGTCATGGTAAGTTTCATTGCAAAAAAAAAAAAAAAAAAAGATAGATATTTTTTATTTCAATAATGTTAAATTAAAATTATATTATTAATAAATTAAAATTTTCATTAATTTATTAAAAATAAAATATTGATTTTCCCCATTCCTTGTCGATCTTCCTCCCTTGTCCCCTTACAAAATGACACTACTATCCTTCATATTTTAAATAAATTACTTTTTAATTTAATTCTTTTATATTCATTGTTTTATTTTATAATTTTTTTTTTGATTTAATTATTTATTTTGTTTATCGCATTTATTTTCTTTAGATTTATATTATTTTCTCTTTACTTATTTAATAAATTATATATATATATATATATATATAGATTAATTTTTGTTTCTTTATTTATTTAATTTTCTTTTGATTCTTATATTAATTTAGTTAACACTACAATAGAAAATGTTATCTTTTATGTTAGTGATAATTTTTCATTTGTGACTAAAATTATATGTATAACTTGCGAACAAACACTTTTTTAAAATGAAAAATCTCTTAAATCAATTTTGTTTTTAGTCATGTTAAGAGAAAACTACATGTAATAATATCAAAAATACATGAAAATTATAAAAATATAAATTTTAATTTATGTTGCATCCAAAGTCTTCTGATGCTGCACTTTGTGATATACAAATTGTTGATGGTGTTTTCAGGCACTATGTTATTTAAGCAGCATGACAGGGGTACAAAAGGTAATTCACTTCTCAGTCAAGATTATTAATGCCGACCCGACCACTAAGAGTCAACACTAAGGGGCCGGGAACTTTACTGTTAGTGGCCGAGCACTTGAGTTCAAGATGACCGGGCAATTATCAGGTCGACAGCAGCATTCTCAGTATAAAAGACTATTATGACCGACCACATTGAAGACCGACCTCGTGAAAACCGAGCATAGGGCAAGACATGTTCGGGAAGATAAGACATTATATCCATACAAGATAAGATAATAAGTTATCCTACTTTAATGGGGTAACTAGTAAGTCAATGTCCTAGTATTTAAAGAAAGTAAATGTAGTTTTTTGACTAGGAATCCTTATGGGAAAGGGAATTGTTTCAAACTAGGAACCCTTGTAAAAGAAGGAATCTGATTTCTGCACTATTATAAATAGGAGGGTAGAGTATGCTTAAGAAGAAGAAAAAGAGAACCATTATCATCATCAGAATCACCAAGCTCTGACTTGTAAAACACAAAGAACGGTCTGAGAAGCGCATTTGAATAATAAAAGTATCATCTGTTTGTGCCTGTGGACGTAGGTCGGATCCAAATCCACCGAACCACGTTAAATCTCCTTGTCGATTGGTGTATTATTTGTCTTTTGCTAAGTTTGCTTTTGGTCCCCATAACCAAACAATTCACTATTGAGGGAGGATTGTCTCGGGAGTAATATTCTCATATTGCCCTGAGACCAAAATCAGCCGTCAACAAGTTGGCGCCGTCTGTGCGGAACTCAACAAAAAGCAGCTCACGTAGTAAGACGATGGTAGAAGATGAAAATCACTGATCGTCAGGGATTTCACCAGATAGTTCGGGAATCCAGGATAAAGGTCTGTTGGCCGAGCCTAATTTGAGGAGGTTTCCGATTAAGGAGGGAAATAGTAGGGCATACTGTATCTACCATGACATAAGGGGACATGCCACGAATGGGTGCAGAGACTTGCGGGAGCAAGTGGAAGACTTGGTGAAAGAAGGCTATCTCAGTGTGTACATAGACCATTCGGCTTTTGAGGTAGACCAAGTTGATAGCGGAAGTCATATGGTCGGAATGCGTTGGAATGCTGAGATGCAGAAAGGATGTATAAGAAGAGCATTGCTTGTAGTGACCCTCGTAGAGTTTCAAGAAAAGGCACAGATCCCCAAAAAGGTGAGAGTAAAACATATTCTGGACTTAGGTTGACATTTGATTATGCTTGTTTGTTATGGCTCACACAATGGTTTTGATTTTTGTTTTACGGCTCGGGTCTGCTCTTTACCGCTGAGTCCGTTTTGTTGATATATATTTTACAGCTCGGGTCTGCTCTTGTACCGCCGAGACCGATGTTTCTTTCCGGCTCGGGTCTGCTCTTGTACCGCCGAGACCGATGTCTCTTCGTTTTCCGGCTCGGGTCTGCTCTTGTACCGCCGAGACCGATGTCTATTTCCGGCTCGGGTCTGCTCTTGTACCGCCGAGATCGATGTTTGTTCAGCTCGGGGTCGGGTTACGTCCCACCGAGTCGGCTTCTTTGGACTGGGACGTAACATTCCCTCAGAGCCAAGTCATTCTTTCAGCTCGGGGTCGGGTTACGTCCCACCGAGTCGTGCTTACGGCCTGGGGACGGAACATTCCCCCAGAACCAAGTATCTCTCTTGGCTCGGGGTCCGCAGGGACATACTCGATGCATAGGATCCGTGAGAAGCATAGCACGGGGAGGGATGATACCCCGTGGCGATTGCTTGCTCCAGTGTTACCGAACATAAGGAGGAATATGCCCTTAATGTGTCGAACACTCTTTGATCCTCACTTACCTGATGTAATGGATCCGTGGGAAAACATAGCACGGGAGTGATGAGGCCATGTGACGATTGCTAGCTCCAGTGATGCCGGACCTAAGGAGGAATGTGCCCTTAGTATCCCAGACGCTCTTTGATCTATTCATCATTTAGATCCAAGAGAGGCGCAGCACGGGGATGCGTTGTGCCCCTATAGCGTGTGGCCTGCTCCAGCGCGGTAAGGAGGAGCCCTCATGCAATACACAGGCTCCACAGTGACCTGGCGTATAGAGGATGTGCCCTTACCATTTAAATGCTCAACTGATCCAAATCCTGGTTCGCTGTGACACTGAGTTGAAAGATTCAGAATTGTGTTTTGGAGGCCTCAGACAGGACGCTGTTTTGAGGCATCCGTGTTGTTGTTTACATTTGTGAAAAGTTTTTTTTGGGACAAACGCTAAGTCGCCCTCGCCCTATGATTTTATTTTTCAGAGTTTTGTTTTCGTTTTCCGCTTGTCTGGTAGGGGGACGCCCGTGCCGGACTCAGTAAGGCTTCAAAAGGTTGATTCACTTCCCTTCTGGGTAAGTCCCACTTGATTAATCGACTCGGGGCCGGATTCGTTCCGCCGAGTCCACTTGATTAATCGACTCGGGGCCAGATTCGTTCCGCCGAGGCCACTTGATTAATCGACTCGGGGCGGATTCGTTCCGCTGAGGCCACTTGATTAATCAGCTCGGGGCTGGATTCATTCCGCCGAGGCCGCTTGGTCACTCGGTTCGGGGCTGGATTTCATTCCGCCGAGACCTCTATGTACCACTGGCTTGGGGTCGGGTTACGTCCCACCGAGTCAGTACTTTTGGACTGGGGAGGCGTTATTCCCCCAGATCAGAATGCCTTTTTTAGCTCGGGATCGGGTTACATCCCACCGAGTCAGCCCTTTGGACTGGGGACGAAACATTCCTCCAGGTCCAAGTGCCTTTCTCAGCTCGGGATCGGGTTACGTCCCACGAGTCTGCCCTTTGGACTGGGGACGTAACATTCCTCCAGATCCAAGTGCCTTTCTCAGCTCGGGGTCGGGGTACGTCCCACCGAGTCAGCCCTTCAGACTGAGGCGTTATTCCCCCAGATCAGAATGTTTTTTTAGATCGGGATCTGGTTACGTCCCAACGAGTCAGCCCTTTGGACTGGGGACGAAACATTCCTCCAGGTCCAAGTGCATTTCTCAGCTCGGGATCGGGTTACGTCCCACCGAGTCAGCCCTTTGGACTGGGGACGTAACATTCCTCCAGATCCAAGTGTCTTTCTCAGCTCGGGGTCGGGGTAAGTCCCACCGAGTCAGCCCTTCAGACTGGAGGCGTTATTCCCCCAGATCAGAATGCATTTTTTAGCTCAGGATCGGGTTACGTCCCACCGAGTCAGCTCTTTGGACTGGGGACGTAACATTCCCCCAGGTCCAAGTGCCTTTCTCAGCTCGGGGTCGGGGTACGTCCCACCGAGTCAGCCCTTCGGACTGGGGACGTAACATTCCCCCAGGTCCAAATGTCTTTCTCAGCTCGGGTTGGGGTACGTCCCACCGAGTCAGCCCTTCGGACTGGGGAATTAACATTCCCCCAGGTCCAAGTGCTTATCTTTATTCGGGGTCGGGTTGCGTCCCACCGAGTCAGTCCTTCGGACTGGGGACGTAACATTCCCCCAGGTCCGAGCATCTCTCACAGCTCTAGACAGGATCACATGCCACAGAGCACATCATCGTTAGCTCAGAGGCAAAATTTTCTCCTCATAATCGAGATTGGATCAGTCAGGGGTCATGACCTCTAAATCTCTGTACAGATATTACAGATGATGAGTCATTTTTGTTCGGACAACAAGAGGAACTTCATCTCCTGGTGGGACGACCCAAGTAAGCAATTTGCTTTGAGGTGGAGAAACATACTGAATAGGGTCAGCATCTCAAATAACCGAGGATATGAAGATAGAAACAGAAGACTTAGTTGATGGCGAAGGCAATTTCTCTGTGATTTCTGGAGCGACCACCAGCAAGGCGATCAGCCACCATCTTTATATAGTTCCCGGCACCAACTTGCATACTCGTTGGAACCGAGAACTAGGGGGACAGATGTTGATGGGTGTTTTCAGGCACTATGTTATTTAAGCAGCACGACAGGGGTACAAAAGGTAATTCACTTCTCAGTCAAGATTATTAATGCCGAC